>PVKA01001002.1:0-163194 GCA_004027165.1 Ctenomys sociabilis
AAAAAAAAAAAAAAAAAAAAAAAAAAAAAAAAAAAAAAAAAAAAAGGAAAAAAAAAAAAAAAGAAAACTTCCCAATAGCAAAGGCGATCTTGGCCAATAAAGACAAGGCAGGAGACATCACAATTCCTGACTTTAAATTACACTACAAAGCCACTGTGATAAAATCAACATGGCATTGGCAAAAAAAAAATACACCTGAGGAATGGAATAGACTAGAAGTTGCAAAGGCATCTACAATCACACTCAGCCATCTAATCTTTGATAAAGGGGCCAATCATACTCACTGAAAGAAGGATAGCCTCTTTAACAAATGGTGCTGGAAAACATGACTTTCTACATGCCAAAAACTAAAACTTGACCCAGCTCTATCACCATGCACTAAGTTAAAGTCAAAATGGATTAAAGATCTAAACATTAAAACAGAAACACTCAATCTCCTGGAAGAGAAAGTAGGAGGAACTTCTGAAAACATAGAGGTAGGTAAAGAGTTCATGAACAAACATATATTCACACAGGAAGCACTTGAAACAATCAACAACTGTTATCAACTATTCTTGAGGAGCTTCCGCACTTCAAAATAAATTGTCAAAAGAGTGAAAAGACAACCCACAAATTTTGAAAAAAATCCTAACTAATAAGCAATCAGACAGAGGTCTGCTGTCTAGAATATATAACAGGGCCCTCAAATTTAAAGACCCAACTCAGAAATGGGCATCTGAGGTGAATACATACTTCTCAGAGGACGAAATTAAAGAAGTGAATAAATATGAAAAAATGCTCCACATCGCTAGTCATCCGTGAAATGCAAATAAAAACAACACTGAGAAATCATCTCACTCCAGAAAGAATGGCTATCATTAGGAAATCAACCAAAAACAAATGTTGGCAAGGTTGTGGGGAAAAGGGAACACTTCTCCACTGCTGGTGGGAATGTAGGCTGGTACAACCATTGTGGAGGTCAGTGTGGAAACTCCTCAAAAGAGTAGGACTAGAAATCCTTCAAGCCAGCTAACCCTCTACTGGGAATTTTCCCAGACAAACTGAAAACATTGTATCATAGTGATATATGTGTACCTATGTTTATAGCAGCACAATGTGTGACAGCAAAATCTTGGAAACAACCAAGATGTCCATCACATGAGGAATGGTTGAAAAAGATGTGGTATTTCTATATAATGGAGTATTACTCAACTATTAAGAATGATAAGCTTGAAGCATTTATATTGAAGTGGATGCCACTTGAACTCATAAGTGAAATAAATCAGACACACCTCTGTAGATATCATATAGTCCCCCTAGTATAAGAAGCGAAAAGAAGAAATACAAATGGAATTGTACAACAACTGAAAACAATTGAGTCCGATAAGGCAAAGTGAATGGCATATGGTGCAGGACACTAATCAGCTTTTCTTCTGGATGGTTAACAACCTAAGTTCACAGATCAGAATCGGAGAAATAGAAGAGCCACAAGGCCAGCCAACATTTTGGTCCTAGCCTTCCAAGGTCAGTGAAGACTCAGGACATAGGAGAACCTGTAGTGCAACATCACGAAACTCAGTTGAGCTCCACATTTTCTGAACAAGGAGATTATGGAGACACAGAGGAAAGAGATCGCAGTTCTACAGTGTGCCTGGGGAGAGTCACATGAAGAGAAAACTTTCTCTCAGGCTCTCACAGAGAGCAAACTGGTCAAGCATTGGCCGTGACTCAACCACATGGATGACACAGACAAAGGAACTACAGAATAAGGCAGGACTACAAGATAAACCCTGAGGGGACTTCACTGACCACATAAGAAATATAAAGTTCATATGTTGCTATATAAGTCTTGATCTATCTAAGTCTTAACCATCCAGTAGAAAAGTATAAAAATGAGGTATACACCACGGGGCCATAATATTAAACTGAGCTGTAAATGGCTATGGTCGACAACTTCTTTGAATAAGTCACTACTGTTGTACAATGCTGGACTGTGTTGGATTGTGGTGTCAAGTTCAAGCACCTAAGTTAGTTGAATGTCAATGGAGTGCCCACCTTTGACAGGTATAGACAAAGGAAGGGGTGTAGAAAGAAAAAACCATGATGTGTGTGTATAGATAGTACAGTTGGGATAGATAATGCTGTGCTTCTACAAAATCCTATGAGAGGCAAGATCTATACTAATGGTGATTGGACAGGATATTATGTCAGCTTCTAGTACTACAGTCATCCACTAGGAAAATAATTATTGAATTTTTTATATAATTCATGTATAAAAAATAAGATAAGTAAGCAGCTACACTCTTAATTCACTGATAAGAGATATCTGCTAAAATAATATCTGTAAATATAATATTATGTATGCACCTTGTACAATACCAAAACATTATGAAAACAGTTTGCAATGTATTAATTTATCGAATCTGAATTGTTAAGGTGTCTTGAAACTGTCTGATTGACATTTGTAGTTCAATAAAATAAAAAAAAAAAAAAGAACAAGCAAAAAAAAAAACTTCCCCACTCAATTGTCAAAGAATATACAGGCAACATGCACAAAAATATAACATATATTTCCCAAAAATTGCAGTACACAAAATAAAGGTTTTACATTAACTTTATAGGAAATGATTTATGTGCCCTTACATAAGATGAAGACAGTTCTTAAAACTTCCTATACTGGGGGCCTGGGGATATAGCTCAGTGGTACAAGTACCTGCCTAGCTAGTGGAAGGTCCTGAGTTCACTTCCCAATACCTCAAAAAAAATCCTACATTGGGAAAACATAAAACTATGAAAGGGTTCATGATGTACAATAACAGTTTCCAAAACTGGGTCCTATTCACATCATTAATTAATGAGGAGAAGGGTGACTGAATGAACAGGGAGGAGACTTCTCAGATTCTCACAGTCTACTTTCAGGCACTTTTATCATTACAGCCATGAATTCTTTATCACTTACAAGAGAAATTTTGCATTTCTCTGGCAAGTCATGGCCCTCCATACTAAGAGGCCATAAAAGTTGCAGTGTCTCTCACTGGAAGCCTCAGTGACTCCTACTGATTTGAGTCCTCAGCACACAGGCCGCCTCCCAAGCCTGATTTGCACAGAGGCTACAAGATCACTGCTACTGCTCTTCTCAGCTGGTAAGAGTACAAGCTAGAGACAGTGCTGGCTGCTGCTGGGAAAGGCTGTCAAACTCATTGTGATTCGAAGCGTTGTCACAGGACAGGTGTGGCTATCTCCACCTCTTCTGCTCTAAGCATTTGATATCTATATTGTTAAGGTACTTATCAATTTGCACAACTGGTAAATTGCAGCTGCCTATTTCCAGAACACTGTGAGGAAGGGTGTTTCATCCTTTTGCAATTACACCTACAATAGTACCTAAAGAGCTGGTCAATGTTCATCAAGTGGTGAAGAAAAACATCTTTCATCTCTATCCTCTTCTCCACATTTCACTTAAATAGAAATGAACATGAAAACTGGGATGAGTAAAAAGACAAAGGAAAGAAGGGAAAAAGATATATTTAGGTATATATGCAAAATAGTTTGGCTATTGGGCTGTTGATTCCTGCTGATCTTTGGAAAGGAGCAGAATTTATTTTTTTTCTTTTTATTCTTTTGAATTTCTTACAACATTTTTGTTAGTGTTCTATTTTGTTTTTTCTTTAAACTAATCTTGCACATTTATATCTGGTAACCTGAACAACTAATTTGAAGATAACATCAGGCAACACAGCTACCATTGTTGAATTCCTATTACTCTGTGCACTGAAATCTTGTATCATTTCCAATGTTGTTTCTTTCTATAAACATGTTGTATTCTTTTAAAAAATAAAAAATGAGGATGAAAACAGACCAGTAAGATGTTATTTCAGGCCACAGATTATGTTTTTTTACCATCATAATATTTTTACTTGCTATCAACAGAAATATAATTTCTTTATTTTTTGAGTTATAATAAACCTTTTCACTAGATGGTGGGCTTCAAAAAGTCAATGACAATTTTCTCCATCCTAACAAAATGTTGATGGGTTCATAGACTCTCTATAAGTAGTTGTTGATCATGAGCATTCTACAAAAGCCAGCTAATAATTGATTATTCCAAATTTTTTCTTCCCATCACATATTTTTTTCTTAGGGGGGGAAAACTTGTTTTTTTTTTTGCCTTTTTGAGACAGGGTCTCACTATGCAGTTCAGGCTGGCTTTAAGCTCACTTTGTAGCTCAGGCTGGTCTCGAACTCACAACAATCCTCTTGCCTCAGCCTCCCGAGTGCTGGGATTACAGGCCTGTGCCACCACGCCCGGCTGGAAAACTTGTTTGACAAGATTACGTTCTTGCATTTTCCATGGTGATGAACTTTATCAACACATACCAGGGAAGGAGAATGCACAAAGCCAAAGCTTCTAGAATTGACTGAGATACTGAAGATGCTTGTCATTTGTCTCTAGAGCTCATGACTTGAAAAAAACACGTGGAAGAAATTTGTCTTCCTAGCAAGAACAAAATTCTATGCTACCAACAAGAGGGAGAGAGAGAGAGAGAGAGAGAGAGAGAGAGTAAAATCTAACACAATTTTTGATTTGTTTTCACTCTCCAGTGTCATTCTTTCCAGCCCCAGCAGCCATTCCATATTTCTCCCATCATAGCGGGATGCACAACTGCCTCATCGTGGAGTTCAGGCTCCTGCAGGTAGAACTGCCCTCCCTTCAGCACTAACAGTAACCCTGATGGGCTTAGACCAAACTTCAGAGAACCTACTCTTCTAGTGCAGAGCATGGGGGGCAAGGACAGATAACATAGTTCTTTATAAAAATGATCACCTGCTTTACCAGCATTCCTAAGTCTTTATAGTCCACAAGCTACAATTCAATGTCAATGTGTGTCTTCCAGAAGACTTAACCAAGATAAATTTTAAGAGAAGGGCCATTTCAGAAGTGAGAGCATCTGCGGCACTTTGAAGAAAATTGAAGAAATAACTAACAAATATATTGTCTCTCTACACTGGTCTCCAATTTGCTTTGTGATTTCAAATGTATGAGCAGGTTCTCTGTATTTTACTTTCCTACTCATGAAGCTGGAGGAAAACTATAAAGTTCAACTACTGGGCTATAATTCTAGCAGTAGTAAGTTAAATATCTCCAATTTTTGTGATCTTTAAACTCCCCAGAGTGAGAGCCAGCCAAATATTTCAGTAGATTAAAGCACATGCTTAGGCAAATACAGGGGCCAGGGGTTCAATCCCCGGGCCTGCTGTGCCAGCCCCACCCCCGGGGCTCCCTGAGACAGCAATTGAGACTGGGTATGGTGGTGTACACCTGTAATCCCAGTGCTTGGGAAGCTGTAAACCAGAGGATCATTACAAGTCCAATCTATGTAGTGAGACCCTGCAGACCCTGTACTAAATACAAAAAAAAAGACAAAAGAATTTAAAAAAGTAAACTCCTCACAGTGAGCTAACATTGTGAAAATATTACCATACCACTCCTCCCCATGGAAGCCAACCATCAATATGCACACTCAGGATTGGTATCTACCTCAATAACTAGTCTCCTGGAAATATGCACCTTGTAGTATTTTGTGGTCCTTGAGAAGCTAGGGCTTTACCATAACCCTGCTTCTGCTCTTGCAGAAGTCTCTAAAAACCACTTTCAGCCCAGGATTTCCTGGGTACTGAGAACAGCAATACCAAGTCCTTCAATTCAAGGGTCACATCTCCTCTCCCATTCCTCTGTCCTCTTGCGCTGGCCTGCATACCCAGAACAGAATGTCCTCTTTATATAAGATGTATATGCTACTTTGAGGAGTCTGGGCAGGGAAGTTATTGGTTTTTCAGTTGTTTGAAAGATTCTAATAATGCAGGTAAAGATCCATTCTCTTGTGTCATAGAAGTTGGAAAATGGGTTAGACATAATGTATTTGGTTAAGTATCTAAACTGAAAAGGTGCTATTTTATTTTAAATGGTGTAGTCTTCACAAAGGCTAAGGTTACTGGTGCAATGCTCTCTCATTTTAAAATGTATCAGGGACATGCCCTTTAAGGGTCAGGCTTTCATTTGCTGATGTTAATTCTCAGCTGCCTCCTCTTCGTCCTTCATTGTACCCTGTGTCTTAGCTGGGCACGCTCCTGATTCCCCACTATATCCAGACGGTCCATGTAAATAGTGTTTATGTTAAGGAAGTCATGTTCAGTGTGACTGGAGCACACAGAAACTGATGTTGTTGTCACTTTAGATTAAGCTCTTATTTTAGTAAAGGAAGCAATTGGAGCAGGCAGCTGAGTGGCCCAATGAAATATTCAGCTCATTTCATTTAGAGCTGCCCAGTTTCCATTGTTCATGCTGGCAAGGCTGGTTAACCCTGTTGGTGCCAACACAGAGCAACCCCTGCTGCCTCTGCACCCGTGCTTGGGCTGGTTCCAGCTGACGGCTTAAGATGTAATCATACATCTATTAACATACCTAGGAATAGTCAGGTGACTCATACCAGAACACTTTCCCCTAGATGCATCTATGTGGTGGCCTTTCCACTTGTGTGAACAGAATTGATGGTTTAACATTTAACAGGAAGAGAAGTGTGTGTGTGTGTGTGTGTGTGTGTGTGTGTGTGTGTGTGTGTGTGTGTTATGCCTAAATAACCAGGTATAAATGGAAAAGGAAGGAGCATAAAGATGTTCAGGGAAGAGTGGGTTTTGTGATGACTGCAAATGGTAAAATGTAATCTAGGTCCACCAAAGGCAGATGTTGGACTTCATTCTTTGTGAACTTAAGTACTTCTCTGTAACCAGCACTTGTTGATAACCATCACCTTACAATAAACACACTGAACAATACTAGTTACAAAAATTTTCCTTCGAAGCTTAGTACCAGAGAAGACATGTGTATGCAATGCCTTGGTAATTTTTTTTCCATCTTCCTGTGTCTGCCATTGGCTAATTGTATCTTGGTTATTTTTCAGAAATAGAGGATTCATCTGGAAACTCATGAACCACTCTATCATAATCTAACATGATCAAAGTTTTTCTGACTTTTAGCGCCTGCTTTGCCTCCCTCGGTTCCTGCCTCGCTTCCTCTTTACTTTTTCCTTCTCTGTTTCATTTCTCTTTGTTCTTTCCTGCTGTCCTTTCTTCTTGACAAATAAAACCAGAAAGCCTAAAGAAATGATAAAGGGTTTATTCCATATGACAGATATCTAATTAAATGAAAGATTTTGATAGTTTTTCACCCATAATAATAATGATCAATATTGTCACCTCAAGACCCTACAAAGGTACAAAATTCATAACTACAATTTATAGATGTTATTTAATCACTGCATAAGTACAAATAACCACTGAACAGATGGCTCAAGCACTTCCCTGGCAAGCACAGGGGCCTGAGTTCAATCCCTGGTTCTGTTAAAAAAAGAAAAAGAGAGACAGAGAGAGGAAAAAAAAAATCACTGAACAATAAATGCTATTCGTTTTATGAAGAGTTCCTCAACTCCAAATGCAATGAATAGACCATATTCCAAATGTACACTCCAGGATCCTTTCTAGGCTAAAAATGAACCTTACCTTTATATCTACATATTAATAAACACTGATTTTGTGCATCCAGATTTGTATGGGGACCCAAAGATTATACAATTTTAGAAAAAGAATACAAATTACATACATAACTTTGAAGTGAAAGTGAATAGTTCCTGTACCATGAAAAGAATTCTAGTATACTTTAAAATGCTGACAAGTATCACAAGCATCTGACGAGTTCACAAAAAAAAAAAAAACATAATGTTCGTATTGATTGATTCAGTGATCATGCATTTTATAGTATCTTTTCCCTATAGTTGTCAGCATCATACCTGCTCCCTCCTAGTAAATATCTCTTTTTATATAGAGAAAGCCAAAAAGGAAAAAAATATATGTTCTTCTACCTTATGTGTGTTTCTTTCTTCTTTACTATTCTTTTAACATGGTCTACAGGGTCCCACTATACCAATCGGACTCAGTTATCCTTCTGTTTTCAGCCTCCCAAGTGCTGGGATTATAGACATGCACCAACATGCCCAGTCTCATACAGGGCTCGGTGTGCCCCAAGGGTAAGGTCAGCACAGAATACCAGGGATCAAACCTAGGTCCCTGTGTCTGCCTAAGCAAGTGCTTTAACCCGCTGAGCTATCTTGTCCTTATCTTGTGTGTTTAATCAAATTTTTACTCATAATTGAGATTCAGAAAACATGCAAATGTATACACAAGAGTACTTACGTCTGTAGTACTGCTATGGGTATGTACCCTAAAACTGTACACATTTTGAGACATTGCATTGGTGCAATATCCACCAAAGAAGAAAACCTACATGATGCACTGAACACAGGATAAACATCTATGTCAGCTGGGAATTGATCAAACCATATCCTGTACTGACTAATACTGTACATTTATTAACTGGGCGGATTTCACGGAGTAGCTTTGGAATTGCATGTTTCAAACCTCATTTCCCCTTCACCACTTTCCGCATGATGTGCTAGTGTTGTAGGACATATTTAGAGGGCAGTATGTTCTCTGGATCCAAACTTCTCTGTCACACTGCTGTGGTATGCTGTGAAGGTTCACAGTCACCAACAGCATCACTGTACACGGACGTGTGTGCAAACATACTGCACCTAATTTAGTATTGCTGTTTCTTAAGTTTGACTCCCTCTGTCGTAGACTTTTCCTCATCTGAAGACAACACTGCCTTTATGATGTTACCCCAAAACATAAAAAAATGTATTTGAAGTAAAGAAAGTACAATGATGTGGAAAATGTGGTTTTAAATGAATGCACTTAAAATATCTGACTTTTCAGATTTTACAAATACAAAACTGACCATCTCAACACATGGTTCAAAACTTTTCCTTAGATCTGGGAAAGAATACATATGTATGTTGGGCCCAGAACCTTTGTTTCATCTAAATAAATGGTCATCCACTAGGTAAATAATTATTGAATTTTTGATATAATTCAGCTATAAAAAAACCTGTAAATATAATATCATGTATGCACCTTGTACAATACCAAAACGTTATGAAAACAGTTTACAATGTATTAATTCATCGACTCTGTATGGTTGTGTTTTGAAACTGTCTGATTAACATTTGTATTTTAATAAAATAAAAATAAATGGAAAAAAAATAAAAAAAAAAAAATGCTGAAACAATCAATTTCTTCTCTGATTTTTTTTTTTTTTTTTTTTTTTTTTTTTTTTTTTTTTGGTAACGGGTATTGAACTCAGGACCTTGTGCTGGGCAAGCAAGTGTTTATTCTGCTGAGCTATCTCCCTGACCCTCCTTCTCTACTTGAACAAATTTCCTTTGAACACATCAGGTATTTGTGCCAGTTGTGCTTAGGCCCATGTGCTGAAGGCTTGCTTTGCAGCCTGGCACCACTGGGCGGTGGTAGCTATTTAGAGGGATGGGACTTTGTGGAAGGTTTTACGTCACTGAAGACAAGCCCTTGAAGGAAAGTGTGGGACCCTGGGCTCCCTCTTCTCTTTTTCTACTTTCTGGCCCTGAGGTGAGAAGATTCCAGCCATGATGCACAGATCCAAAACAAGAGGGCCAGTTAGTCATGGGCCGAATTTTCCAAAAGTATGAACTAACATAAACCATTCTTTTCTTTCTAAGGTATTTATCTCAAGTATTTATTACCATAACAGGAAGCAAACCCCAAAAACATAGAGGTTAACTAACAAGTCTCAATAATTGGGGAACTCAGTAGAAAATATAAAAGAGTGGTTTGTAAAGTAAATTTTATTCTTTGAGCTATAAAATAGCACAAATTTGCTAAAAATGTAAAGGCCTTCCACATCTAAATTATAAACAATGTGTGAAATTGAACACATTTTAATATTGTCATACACTTCAGCAGCTTACATAAAAATAATGGTTAGGAAAAGCACACAGAGAACTGTGTGGTTATTTTGCACTGGTCACTGACAGGAAGGATATAGAAATAGGAATTATAAAGATTATTTTCCAAAGAATTTATAGAATTAAGAGATGGAAAAAATTTCAAAATTAATTT
Source organism: Ctenomys sociabilis (assembly GCA_004027165.1). NCBI lineage: Eukaryota > Metazoa > Chordata > Mammalia > Rodentia > Ctenomyidae > Ctenomys > Ctenomys sociabilis. The sequence continues at coordinate 10,027 of PVKA01001002.1, forward strand.
TAATTTGAATTTTCTCTTGTACTGATTCTATATAACATTTAAGACTCAATTTAATGACATGATTTCTAAAAAATAATACGTTATTATGTGTAAGTATATACGTATATTTTATACTTATGATATGTTTCCATTAAAAATATAAATCAAAATCTACATGTTAATGATATAAAAAGTTTGCTGTGTTATTTAAAATAAGGTTTCAGGTGAAGTTCACTCTAATTCAATTCTATGTAATTATACAATGGAAAGATACCCATTTTTATACTCTCATAGACTAAAAAGAAAAAAAGAGCTTTTGATTTAATCATTACTCTTATGAAATCCAATCAGTAATTCACCGCATTTATGAAAGTGGCTAAACTTATTCAAATCTTAATGAACTTGTCTAATAATTCATTAGTTTTTTTTTTTTTTTTGAAATTCTTAAACTTGAGAAACTAATTCTAGTTGAAACCTTCAAGAAAAATTCCCCATTTTCTAACATGGGTGAAAGTATTTGTTTATTAGCTTTGTAAATATTTCATGTTTTTCCATGTTGTACCTTGTCTTCCTTCTTTCCTTTCCTGAAGCCACAAGAATAAAAGCCTTAGTAAGTGATACATAAACATTAAGATAAAAGTGTTTGGCAGAGGCCAGGGGATGAGTTAAGACTGGGGAAAGTTACAGATAACATCAAAGATAAAGCAAAAGCTTCCCAAGTTCTTCAAATTACCAGAAGTTAATTAACAGCTTACGGTCAACTTGGAGTCAACAAGAGGTAGCATTCAAAATGATTCAAACTGAATATTCAAAATCATACAACCAACAGATGAAATTTGGACCTGCAGCATCTGGTCTCTAGTTTCACTTCTTAAATCTATCTAAACTCACAGAGTGTTTCCTCGTACTAATGGTATTGCTGGACAGATCCTAAATTTCATTAACAGTGCACAATTACCAGCCCCACCCTTCTACATCTTGTCTTACATAAAGGAACACATATGCATTTTGATGAAGGTGTTTAAATTGTGTAAACTTCTGAATAGGTTTAAATAAACTGGGCAGCAGAACTGAAGCTTGTTATCAGACAAAATACTGTAGCATAAGTTCCCCCTTGGCACCCAGGATGGCTCTCCTGGGAGGCAGTCTTTAGGTCATTGAGGAGATGTCCTGAAGGCCTTTCATGGACCCTCAAACCCCTTCTCCTTTCTGTCTTTTGATTCTTGCCCTTAAGCTGAGGAGATTTTGTTCTGTTATGTCCTACTATCATGATTTGGGCCACCACAGGCACAGACTCAAAAGCAGCAAGGAACGAAATCAGATCAGATCAACATCTAAAACTGACAGTGAAAACAATCCTTTTGTTTCTTCATAAATTCATTATTTTAGGTACTTACTACAATGATGTGGAGTGGGCTAATGCAAAAGCCTAGCTGGCAAATAATTCATGAAAGCTATTGCCTAAAATAAGAAGTGAAAGAGAAAAAAAGGGGGAGCAGGGAGATTGCTCAGTAGAATAAGTGCTTGCCTGGCAACCACAATGGCCTGAGTTCAATCCCTGGTTCTGCAAATAAATAAATAAAAAGCAAAATAAGAAGTGGGTCAGGGAGATAGCTCAGTGGTCTAAGCGTTTGCCTGGCAGGTGCTGAGGACCCAGGTTTGATCCTGGTACTGCATGCCATGCTGGCCCTGCACTGAGCATGCTACCAAGTGAAGGCATGGTAGTGTGCGTACCAAATAAATACCAAAAAAGTAAAATAAAAATGAGAACTGGCACAGTATGTCCCTATTCATCCTGTGAAAAATAGGAGTAACAGTTACAATCAATTTGGTAACTGATACATTAACTTTGAATCTCTAGTTACACGAGATGTACCCCTCCTCTCGGAATCAACCTTTCTCATTAGTAAACAGTATGAAAACTAGCTTCAGTATTATGACATTTTGAACTATGCCAATAAAATTTATAGAGATTATTTTTTGTATTTTAGGACATAGTCTACAGGGTGTCTCTACACAGATTGGACTCGTAGTGATCCTATTTAGTCACACAAGTGCTGGGATTACAGGCCACTGCCACCATGCCCAGTCTCAATTGCTGTCCAGCACAGCAGGCCGGGGGATCAAACTCCAGCCTGCTGCCCTGCATCTGCCTATGCAGATGGTTTAATCCACTGAGCTATTTGGTCGGTCCTTTTTTTTTTTTTTTCTGTACCAAGGATCAATCTTGGGAACTTGGGCTTGCCAGGCACTTATGCCACTATTTCCTTGGCCTTTCCCTTTCTTAAAGTATTATATGTTTTTTTTTTTCAATTTTGCCTTTTGCCTGTAAAGCCTAAAGTATTTTGTCTCTAGTCCATTTCAGAAAAAGTTTTCTGACACCTGCTTTAAAATAATCTGGTTTTCAAAAATTGTTTTAGTCCCACCTATTCCTAGCTTTTATAATCTTTGTGTGTGCTTATACAATTTGGAGTTTTGAAAATGCAAATTGAAAATTCATAAAATGTGTGGGCATTCCAATGTCACCCAGCTTTAAGGGAAACATAAACTAAAGGGGGTCATAGAGAAAGAAAAGGATGTTCACTACTGATTGAAGTCCAAAACTTGCATTTTTATAAAATTTATAAAAGCATATAAAAGTCATGAGAGCACATTTCAAGGTCCCTACCACAATACTGTTAGAGGCCCACATGGGCTTCATTTATTTCCACTTCCTATCTATCAGCTTCTCAGTATCCCTGGCTCCCCACCAATTCCTTAGTTCCTAAAGTTTGTAACTCCTAAGCTCTCCATCCCATCATATTGCACTGAATTTTTTTTTTTCTAAAATGAAATTCTAAACATATTCCTTCTCTACTTGAAAACCTCTCTTGCCAGTAGGATAACTGGCACAGATCCTCCCATGATATCACTCCCATCTCCTTCCCCAGTCTCAATTCTCTGTTGTTCCAGACATACTGCTTTATTTACAGTTACTCATAATTTTATTTCCATCTTCCCATACCTTAGCAGATGTCCTTCTAAGTGAAATGTACTTGTTCCTTTTGTCCAACAGATTTTTACTGAAGTTTCTATCGCAACTTACCTTGCAGAGAATCCCCAAACCTGCCCACAGAGTGAACAGCAACCTCTTTGTCCCCTCACCTCCACTATTCCCATGTCACCTTGTGTAAGGACGCATATACTCTCTGTATCCCTTGATAAATTACAAGCCTCTTAAGGGCAGAAACCCAGTGCGAGCCATCTCTAGTTCCCAGAGGCCTATGCCAAAGTGTTCAGTCATTCTCAGTGGAGCGAGTTAGTGAACGAAGAGGAGCAAATTCAGTCATACAGTGCTGAGATGTGTCCTTGTGTGCTCTGCAAAATGCATCATTAGATTATCGTATCCTTGTGTAATCATCCTAGAGGGGGCTCACACAAAGCTAGACAATACAGTCCATCAGCTGTACGTGGGCTCATAGTGAAAAACGGTAGATACACGAGGCTGCTGCCAGAATAACATGACATGCTGTTTAACGGTAAAAATTTGTCAGTAGATCTTTATTTGGTACATTCTAGAATAATGATATGTAGTACAGCAAAATTAATAAACCAGTAATAATTACCTATCATCATTTTAGGCATTTAGTGCTTAACCCAACTGCATGTGTTGTATTTTCATACAGCTGGCAGTGCCTAGAGCCACCACAAACAGGTGCCGTGCCAGTGTTAGGGCCGCTGTGATGTCATGTATGGTAGGAATTTCCAAGCTCCTTTATAATCATAGATGCAGTCCCTAACTGACCAAAATGTCCTTACAGTGCACATCAATATATTCTTTCTTATTTTTGGAAGAACCGAGGATTGAACTCGGGCTCTTGCTCTTTCCATCAATGTATCCTAAAAGCCAGTTCTGCTGCTTGCTGGCAATGATGATTGGTTGCTGGTGTTACCAGCAATTTTTTAACCCTTATTTTAGTTACCATTAATTTCTATGTTTATTTTATAATCAGAATTTTAACTGATAACATCCTTTTTGAAACCATTCTACTTTTCAGTAGCTATTCTATATAATTCTTTTAAAAACCTCACACCAGTACCAGAATTATTTACATGATCAAAAGTATACTATGTATGGCATCATATTTATAACTCTGTACACCTTTAGCTAACCATCATTGTTTAGCTAACTTAAAGTGTATTTCTCTTAAATATTTCTAAGCATACGTATTTTTCAGTAACTGACCATCAGTGAGAGTTTTGGCAAGAAAAAGCTTATAATGGACATTTCTGTAAGCATATACTTTAGGACCTAACTGAAAAGAATAATAACAATTTTTTTAACCATCTGCAATAAGACAGTGACAAATATTACAAGACTCAAATTATGCTTATGTGCACAAAGCCCCATTTCCAAATCACTATTATAATTTCTAACTCCCACCTCAGATGCAGTAAGAATTGTTTTTAAAAGGAAAATATTCAAAACAATGTGATAATTCTCCTAAATATAATCCTTGCTGAATCTGAACATATTTTATTCTTTTCCAGTTAAGCTCTCATTACCATTATCTAGTAAACGCTGGCAGGATTTTTATAACAGTTTATCCTTTTCCTTTTGTATGATTTAGATATGTTGCTTTATTACTCGATTTTTCACTATACCCTGTATGAAGAAGACCACACACACAGCATACTTAGATATAAATACAGGTCAAGAAGTCCAAAACTGCAAACCACAGGCCATAGGAATAATACCGCCACACTTGAGTTGATCCCATTTTAGGAGCTATGGAACCACTGGAGTCTTGCATAATCTATAGCTCAAGTTCAGGGATAAATTCATTCTCTAGCCAGTGATACGAGGATAGTAGCCTGCACCTCTCCACAGACACAGAGGCTTGTTATTCTTAGTTCATGTGATGGTACAACCTTACATCTAACTAGCTCCTTCATTGGGTGATTCATGCCTCACCCAGCCTGGTTTGATGCCTTAAAAGAAAGAGAATATTCCCTTTGTTGCACAAATCTGCATGCAATAGTTGTGTGAGATGCAGCATACAATAGTAGAGCCATACAAGCTTTCAAAACACATAGGCATGGTATGAAATCTATTATTGCAAGGTCTATGTAACCTTGAAGAAACTAAGCCTCCTGGCAAGCACAGGGCCCTGGGTTCAATCCCTGTACTGCAAGAAAGAAAGAAAGAAAGAAAGAAACAAAGAAAGAAAGAAAGAAAGAAAGAAAGAAAGAAAGAAAGAAAGAAAGAAAGAAAGAAATTAAGCCTCTTTGAGCCTTTTTATTGAGTTGAGCTGTGTCCCTCTTGAGTTGAGCTGTGTCTCTCTAAAAATTCCTATGTTGGAATTCTAACCCCAGTACCTGCAAATGTAAACTTATTTGGGAATATAGTCTTTGCAAAGGTAATTAGCTAAGATGAGGTCATTATTGTGGGCCCTAGTCCGGTATAACTGGTATCCTTGTAAAAGGGGGAAATTTGGATATATCTGCAGACATACAGCATTAGTCAGCTTTCTGTCACTATAACAAAACACCTCAGGCCATTCATTAATAAGAGAAAAGGTTTACTTTACCTCATGGTTTTGGAGGTTCCAACCCAAAATTATTTGGCCTCACTCTTTTGGGCTTCAAGCAAAGGTGGTACATTATGATGTAAAACATATAGCTGAAAAAAACTGCTCACATTATAAACCAGGAAGTAAAATGGAAAGAAGCTCACTGCCAGGGCCACACAGTCCCCTTCCAGGCACAGTGCCAGTGTCCTAAAGACTTCTTCTAAGCCCCTAGCTCCCAAATATTCCACCTGCCAGACACAGGTTTAAAAGAGACTCTGGGGTTTTTTTGTCTTTTTCTATTTTTTTGGTGCAGGGTCTCACTATGCATGCAGCCCACATTCATAGTGATCGTCCTGCTTTTTGCCTCCCATGTGCTGGGATGACAGGCGCGCGCCACTGCACCCGGATTGCATTGCCGGCTCAGCGCACCTGAAGGGGGGGCCGACGCGGCTGGGGGAACCAAGGATCAAACACTGGTCCCTGCGCTTACCTAAGCAAGCGCTTAGTCCGCTGAGCTATACCGCCGGCCCTTTAAAAGAGACTCTGGTTTAAAAGACTCTGCTATGTGTGAACTGAATGAAGAGCTGAAATAAATCCCTCTAAGCAGGGAACTGAGGGCAATCGAAACACAAATGGACAGCAGTAGGATCCAAGAGCAAGAATTCTTATCACCCTTTACGCTTCACACTGTGCTGCCCCAACTCTCCCCAATAGGGATAAAATGGTAAAACATTAGAAGATTCAACCAAGGCACCTTCAATAACATACATGAATTTTAAAATTAAAAGAACAGATCGAAATTCAGAAATTCTCAATCAGTTGGCTAGTTCTAAAGCTTAACAGGAAGATGTCAAGCATCAAAAGAGTAGAGGATAAGAAACTTTATTAAGTTCTTGAATAGAGCTGTTTGCCCTATGCTCCTGCCAAACAAGAAGGACAGAAGGGGCTGCTTGCCCATGTTTAGAAAAGCTTCAGAGGAACAATTTAGAAAAAAAAAATAAATGTAACTACTTGAGTAATGCATACCCAGTAGACTTCCACCCAGAACATCTGAAAGACAACAGGGTTAGGTAATAATAGGCTCCAGAATCTGAAATGTACCTACACTCCTTCCTATCTATGCAGGCTAATAGGATGCATGTTTTCATGGGGCCCACGGAGGCCACATGTTGAGGGAGCCCAACTGAAATCCAAGAAGACCCCTTGGAAGCATTTAAAAGAAAAATGAAATGCGAGCAATGACTATCTGAAAAAAACACCTCTTGATCTCTTCTGGGAACATCTGTGCAACCTCAGATTATCACTATATAGTTGGTATGGTATGGTATGGAGGAGCCAAATAGAAATTCAGTTTGGTTCTTAAAAAAAAAATAAAGTTACATTTCTTATACACATAAACAAGAGACATACCTGCCACATGTGGAAGGCTTGTCCAAGACTTCTAGGATTCTTCTTGCAGTGAGTCTTTGTACCAAAAACTGATTAAAAAACCTAGAAAAGAATTGGCACCAAGTCATTTAGAGTTCTAGATCATATATAAAGTATATGATGATGATGTTTTGTTTTGTTTTGTTTTGTTGTATTTTAGGGAAGGGTCCACAGGGTGTTCAGGGTCTCACTACTAGATCAGACTCCTAGTGATTTTCATGTTTACAGCCTCCCAAGAGCTGGGATTACAGGAATGTGCTACCATGCGCAGTCTCAATTGCTGTCTTTGCATGCACCAGGGGCAGAGCTAGACCAACAGGCCTGAGGATTGAACCCCAGCTCGTGTGTCTACTTACAGGTGCTTTAATGCACTGAGTTATTTGGTTGGCCCCATGATGTTAAACTTTTCAGGCCTTGGCTATTTGGGGAAGCACCAATGGACTGCAATAAACTAAGCATAACAGAATAATATATCAATTATTTCCAAAGTCATAATATGACTTAAAATCACACCTAGAGAAGAACAGAATTATCAGCAGAAAGAAAGAAAATAGTTGAATTAGACTGATTTATTTTTTAAATAAAATGCTCCAAATCTGAGAAAAAGAGAAAGCAGAATGAGAAATTTTCAAGTTCCAACATAAAAATATAAAAATATCACAACTGTTGCTAATAGGACAAAAATAAACTGAGGTAACAGAGTAAACCTATGTATGAGATCTAAAAAAAAGAAAAAAAGAGTGCTCAATTATAATTGTGGGGGCATTACCTATTTTTCTTTCCATTTGGTCAGTTTTTGCTTCATATATTTTGTACCTCCATAATTTTATACATACACATTTAGGGTTGCAATGTCATTTCAGTGGTATACCTCTTTAATAAAGTAATATGCTGTGTCACAGATAATTTTACTTACTGTGAAGACTATTATTTTCAGTACCAATAAGGTAGCTCTGGGTTTCTTTTCATTAATGTCTTCCCATTCTTTTTGACATCCCTACAATATTATGTTGAATAAAGTTCCTTATAGACAACATGTACACTTGAGTCCTGTTTTGTAGCAAATATGCTCTGCAAATGTCTTTCAATTGCTGTATTTTAGATCATTTATATTTAATGTATTTATTGATATATTGTGGCTTATATTTTCAATTTTATTTTTTCTTTCCTGGTCTTCCTCTATTTATCATTTCTCTGTTTACTTTTTTCCAATCTTTTCTTAGAACTCAATTTTCACATGACTATAGTGGTTTTGAGGGTCTCTTTGTATAGCATTTTTAGTGGTCATTCTACATATATAATGTTACATGTGCATAAATTATAATAGTTTGCTACTGTTATCACTAAAGTTTGTCAGAATCAGTTTCTCAGACTCTATTGATAGCTTCTGCAAAGTACAAAAACTAGTATATGTAGGATTCACACAAAGAATTAATATACCTATGTGAAATATTCTCTTATTTTTTCTCTCACCTGTAACTAATCACATGATCCATACCATGCAATGATTTGGGATTACTCAGGGGAAAAATTCTGACTCTGACTTGAAACTCTAAAACTTCTATCATTTGATTTGCTGTATACTATTTTGTAACAACCTTTTCAGGTAATGTGTTTTCTAATTCTTTAAATTTAAATAGAAATTTGAAAATGTTTGAATCCTCTAGACTTTTCCATCGATTTTAGCTATCATTGCATGTACCATCAACAGTTGACAGCCCATGAAAATTGAAGGGGGCTTAACAGTTAGTTCAGTAGGTGTCCATCTTCCATAAAAAGTATGTTTCAAGGAAATGAAGTTTACTCTCATAAGGTTACAGATGAGTCAAACAATAGCTAAGTCAGAACCAAGGTCAGATACCAATGAACTGCATCATGAGAATGAAAAATGCTTTCTAACTACAGTGTGTCAACAGTCTGCTTGAAATTTAGTTATGCTTCATTTCCTTAAGGAAGGCAAAATAAGAACATGGCAGATGGAATATCATCATTCATCTACATTGGAAGTTAACCAAGACACTGGGGTTTCAACTTACTCACTTGCCAACAGTAGATATAGGTAACAAATGAATAGCTCAAGCATCGATATCGCAAACACTAGCCTACAAGAGATTCCAAACACAAAGTTGTAAGCTAGCATGTCCGTTTCTACTGTGAATCTGTGAGTTTTTTTCTCACCCATCCAGGCCACCACAGAGTCGAAAGTTTGATGGACACAGGCATTTATTCTACACTATACAGTTTTGCTTGCTTTGAATATAAAAACACATGAGTATGTACAAAAGAGACTCTTTGATTCCCAAAATATTTTCTATATTCCCTGATTCATTTTATGAAGGATCAAATTTATAGTGTATAGCCAAGTGACAGACTTTCTCTTTTAGTCATGAATTCTATGATCCAAACCAAAGAAAAAAAAATTCTTGTTCATCTCCCATTTATTTATATTCACAGTCAGATACTATAATTAAATAATAAAGTTTCATTTACTTGGGCTCAAATCCATAATTTTTTTTTCTTACTTCACTCATCTCTTCCCTCTGAAACATATCCCAGCATTATTATTATCCTTCAGCACACAAATACAGAGATCTGTGAATCTATAATGAGATCTTCCAAGATTTTAGAATAGATTTTGATTTGATTAAATGTCCACATTGCCTTCACTGAGATACTGCTGAAACATGAACAAATACCTGATCCTACTGGGGAGAAAAATTAGCATTTTGCACTTAACCTCTCAAACAAGTACATGTATTGTGTTTACTCCAGGGAAACACTTGGTTCATAAACTTATCTTGGATTCCTTGACTTGTTGCCAACTAGGAGTTAAATGTGCTAATGCTCTTCACTAAAGACAGAGTTCAAATGCCCTTGTGTTCCAGCCTAGTGCACTGGGCAGATGAAAACACACCATTTACTATCACCTACATAAAAAGCCACGTGGTGCCATATGGACCAAAGGGCCAGCAAAGAGAAAAGGAACGAGGATACTGAACTCCACATAGAGGAGTTACCTGAACTGGAAAGAAAATCTAAGCTTTACCACTGCCACTGTGTCTATCTGGAATGAGACAGAAGTACTTCCCTTCTAGCCTTTACTTTTAGAGAACAGAGAAACACTGTGGACTGTGTATTCTCACAACTGGTGTTGTGCCTTCGCCATGTGCCTATGAAACTCCCTTGTCAACAGAGCTTGTACCCCGGGCCCTTTCTCTTTTTCAGGATTTCTACTTCACACCCCCAGTACACTTGCCACAGAGATCTGAAAGGCATTTCTATAGTCAATGCAAATTTTACTTCTTTGTTCGCTTCCTGGAGGTGGGGTGGGAAAGCGAAAGACTGTAACACCCCAAAGTAGTAGCTAAAATTAAAACAGATGATGAGAAGGCCCCTAACATTTTTCGCTACTTTGCTGTACAAATCCCCCTGCTAATTTAGAAAAATCAATATGGTCTTTAACATTAAAAAGAAAAACATATATTCCCCTGCACTGATCTTCATGGACTAAATGTAAATGTTGGCTTTACCAAGCTTTTTTTAAATAAATCAGGTAAAAAAGGCTTTTTTAACATAGACCACAAACTGTTAAAAGGGGGAAAAAAGCTTATTAATCCATTTCTATTATTAATTGGCCACATTTTATGTAGGAAGACTTGTTCCCCTTTCTTACCACAGAATCACTGAACATGAAATGAGAACTTGAGAACTGGCAGCTCATTTAGGTAAGCAGGCAAAGAACATTTTAAAGTTTTTATAACACAAACCCATTATTTCTAGCCAGAAGAGAAACTGCCAAGAATATATCCAATGCTATACTCAAGACTCAAAATGAAATTTCTAATGCTACTCTCAGCTGATGTATTAATGACTGAATGGGTAAAGATAGTAGATCAACATACCAATCTCTAGGTCAGATTGTTAAATTTTGTTTCATTCTAAAAGTTCTTATTCCAGACTTGACACAGTAAGAACATTCCAGCTTTCTCTTTGAATAAGATGAAATTTCCTGGTTCTAATATTAAGATAATCTCAATGCATCTCAGAGCACCATGTAAAATTAAATGAATATTTTGTTGAGCAATATTCACAATGTACTTTCTTAGATAATGGGGAGAAAACAAAGTCATTAAAACTTCCTAATAAAGAAGCTGTGATCTACTTCAAAGTCGGAAAAGTCATTAGCAGAGAAAGATTTAAAATGTGAAATGCATTCCACAAAGTCAGGAATTGGGAGTTCCAACAAATCACAGGTTTGTATGTCAACATAAAAAAACAAAATTAAATCGCACCTAGCATAAAATATAACATCAAAAATTACAGAAACCTCATTTTTGAAATCTGAAATTTTGGGTCAAAGAAGAAAAAGAGGACGACTGGGAGATGCCATGAAACTGGGTGGTCCCAGCTTGGTACTCAAGAGGGTAGGAACTTGATGAACAGGGCCTACAGACAGGCCCAAGCAGGAGTAGGACAAGCCCGAGACTTTTGGAAGAAGCCAGAGATAACAGGATCCTAACACTTTCATCTCAGCTAGTTTGAACCCTCTCTTTGAACAAGGTCTTCAGCATCTATTACTCAGTCCTAGTCAGTTATCTCTAGAGTGGTCCAAGAGTCTCCACCTTACAAACAGCCACTTCCTCAGGCAATGGAGAGCAAAGTTCTTATGAACAGAAAACATCTGATTCCACAACTCCCACAAGTTTTCCCTTCCTTTTGCATACACAGCTGTTAAGAGTGAGAACAGTTTGTTTCCGGGTCAAATTGGTCAAAATATTTCTTCAGTTATAACTTGTAAACATTTATAGAATACAACTGTGTACTAATACCATACATAAGAAAACTTACAAGAAAAGCACTACAGCAGGTATGCATTAGTAAGTGGTGATCAAGATAAAACAATATTTATCTGACTGAAATAACTGAAACAACAAGCTGGGCTGTCATGTTAAAACTTCAAGTACAACAAGCAATCAAGCAACTCTGAGTAAGAGGTTGTAGCCATTAGTGACTTGTAGTAGGTTTGAGCATCACTAGTCAAAAGAAGTGCCAAAATAAATGCCAAAATAAATATAAACTATACAAGAAGACTCAGCTGTCTCATATATATTATATATAATAATTATATATATATATATATATATATATATATATATATATATATATATATATATATATGTCATCTGTATGTATATATATATATATATTTTTTTTTCGCAGTACTGGGGATTGAACTCAGGACCCTGAGCTTGCCAGGCAGGCCCTTATTCTACTGAGCTATCTCCCCAGCCCTCAGCTGCCATATTAAACCATAGAAATATTTAAATTTGAAACATTCTAAATGTACACATTATGGTTGATAGTTAGAAGATGATACTTTTTTTTAATCCCTGAAGTGGGATTCTCTAAAAATATTGGGAAAAATTTTGACAGACTTCACACATACTAGAGTGATTTTAAATGCCTTGATTTTGACATAAAATCTGATACTCCAAAATTCATACTCCAGCATTGAGGTTGAGCATTCTGAGCACATAAGACAACTGTCTTAGTTGTAGACCTGAAAATGATGACCACACCAGGACAAATGGGCATGTCTGGTGTGCAGAACACAGGGGTTACTACAGAAATGACAGAGAAGGTGTCAAAGAAGAGTACATTTATATCAAAGTACTCAATAACCAACTTGATGAAGTTTTCACTAATCAAAGATGAGACAATCTGACCTGATTCTTCTTTGATCTTATTCTTTAAAGAATAAGAACTGAATGGATAAAACCCATTAAAATGCTTCAGTTCTTGAATTCACAACATTTGAGGGACATTGTTGTTTTTTGCTTTTTTTTTTTTTTTTTACAGAACTGAGGATTGAACTCAGGCCCGTGCTCTTGCCAGGGAAGCGCTTATTCCACTGAGCCACCTCAACAGCCCCTTGAGGGACATTGTTTAGTTACCTTCTGAAGATGAAAGGAAGCCAATTGACTATCTTCAGAATGGAAGAAATAATAAGACATACCTAAGTATTTATCCTCATTTTTCCATATGAATTTTATCCAACTAGACTAGGAAGTGCATTTTGATAAAACTATTACAGCTAATAAATTAAAAACAAGATGATTTAAAGAGACTATGTCTAAGTTTTAATTCCTGATGATTAATGAATTTAAACATTGAGAATGAATGATGGTTAATATGAAAATAGAATGACAATCAACATGCTCCTCCTCATGAAAAAAAATATCACCCCACTTTGTAGTCTGACAAACAAATGAGCACTATCTGATCATGTCTCTGGAGCCAGCTACCTTTTCTCAGAAAGTACAAAGGAAAGAGGAACATGTTAAATGGTACCATGAGTATGTAATCACCAGAATATACACAGTGGGAATTTCTGTAGGTCGAATGACCTGATTCTTCAATAGATAATTTTTAAGGAAAAGGAAGAAATGGAGGAGAATCTACAGACTAACTGAGACTTCAAGGACATATCAAGAATGTTTTAATAGGAAAAATTACAGTGTCTACAGAAGCATAATTGGATGATAAACCATAATGAAATGCAAAGAAGTGATTACTATCAAAATTTAGACAATTATTTCTGGAGACAGACATGAGGCTGTGAACAGGACAGATCACATGAAGGAGCTTCTAGAATTGTTTGCAAATTATTTAACTTGGATGGAGGTTAAAATATTGTTCACCTCTAATAAATCACCAAGATATACATTTTGGAGGGTAGACTTTAGTGTTTTCACATTGCTTGGCAATATAAATCTAAGCAATTAAACACTCATATATTGCTGATGCATTTGCTGCTAGAAATCAGAATACTTTCCTGACTGTCACAGAAGCTGAACAAGTGATATCCTCTGCCAATACACTTTCATATGTAGCTCTGATGAGGCTTTCATACAACTTAAATAGAATACTAATGACATCTTTCCTTGGTTTCCTACTCTCCATATTGTTAGTCTTTGCTATTTCCACTTGGTGTAGCTAGGACACTATTGTAGTTAGAAGTAAGTTATGTACCTGCTCCCAATCACACTCCTATTTTCTTGTTTGCTATTCTACACAAGTAAATAAGATACGAACTTAAGTTATTGTTGCTAAACATCTATTAGTTTCAAATATTCTGGCTTGCTCAAAAAGGCAGTAAGTCATTCATCATATTAAAGAGTGCTCTCTGTTTCTTCATAGATCCTGTCAGAATGAGTAGAAGATGTATTAATTTTTATGTTTCCTAATTCTACAAATCAACAGTTTTCCAACTGGGGAAAGTGTTCGCTGTATTTAATGTCACCAGTCACCAGTGCTCATCAAAGCTGGATAAAGGGCATTCTTCTGCAATGTTGGCCATTACTGTGGGTTGGCCATAGCTTCAACTGAGAAGCTCACTATAATCCCATCTGTAGAGGCTGACTACACAGTGCTCTCAGCCAAGGTAAAACCTGTCTCACGAAATCCAAGAAGAGCAAGGTCTATGGAAGTCTGAATGAATGGATGCATGGATGACTATAGGGACGATGCTTAGAGCTCCTAATGAAAGCCATTCATTGCACTCCATGCCATAGTTTCACCCACACATCATGAGCGATGTCTCATATTTCAAAGCCATTTTCAGTAAGTGGAAGTAATCAACACCGAGTCTGATCAACATCCATAATATTGATCAACATCTACTTCTCGACATGTCCCAACCCACTGAAATTAGAGGGATAATGATGAGTAGTTTTAGTGATGGAATGGGAGAAGGAATATTTGCCACTTATGGAATGAAGCAATTAAGTAGCAGTGCTATACTCTGATGCTTTCTTTCCCAGCCTGGGGAATCGCAGAAGCAGGTTTCAGCACAGAGGTACTGTTATGTCAAGAAGTCGGAGAAACTGAGTCAGTCTGGAGGAGAACGGACCTGCAGAAATACCTGAATCCATGGCAAACCTGAGAAGCAACACTTTAGGGCTGCTTCTAAAGGCCTAAATGATGTGCTAGAATTCTGGTGCCTAATAAAAGCCAAATTAGTTGGATGACTGACATGCACAGAATCTGAGTCTTTTTGGAATTGCAATTTGTTTAAAATGTTACATATATTTGATAAGTTATGTCTAATAACAAAAACTCCACAAATCTGTGGGCTTAGAAGTTTATTCTAAGATTTCTGTACCAGAAATGCAATATGTCATAAGAGTGATTCTAATGTTCTCACTCAAGAATGACGAAAGGACATAAGGTAGACAGCAGTCACTTGTGACATTTATACAAGTCTCTGGAATTGCAATTGATTTTGAAATAAACTGATAAGGCTTATATTTTCTTGACTTCCTAATCCTTGACACCAAAAGTACTCAGTAAATAAAATTTGTCTTTTGTTATTTCCTCAAATCTACTTGGCTCAGATTAATCCAGTATACATTACCACAACGCACTAAAACTATAAAAATTTCATTGTGAGATTTCAATAAGGCTCAAACTACAGCTGTTTTTCATGTTTTTCCATGTAAGAATATTAGCAAACTTCTAAAGTGAAATTCTACAGCCTTCCTCATAAACAGAGTATTTCATAGAACTGGCAGAAATCATACAACAGTCCCAGGAAATATAATCACTTTTTACCCAAAGTCTCTGCAGTCAACAGTTTGAAATACAGTTCCCTGCTGAGCACACAGGTATTTAGCTGGGTCATGAACTAAAATGGCAATTGTCCCACATATTTCTGTTCATTTGATGGGTGCCACAGGAGCTTAAATGGACATGGGAGTGACAGCAATGTATGGACTATTGATTTGAGGGTGGCTGAGGATGAACGAAATCACTTTCTCTGTGGCAAAGGTGTCCTAAGAGGTCTGCAAACCCTAAATGACCTGTTGGCTTTCGAAGCATACAGACACCCCCTGGCATTAGACGGCAGTGTCACAGTTGCGTGAGAAGTGGAGATAAGGGCTCCAGCATGCCTCTTTGGCAGAAAAATTCACCCATGTCATTAAAAAAAATGACAGTAGGCAATAATTGTACGATTTAATTATTCTTTTGGGTTCTACATAAAGCTGAAAAAAAAATATATATATATATATAAAATCACCAGCCACCAGTCTGCTACCTGTGGCAGCTGAAAAATAGTATAGTGGAATTTCAGGAGCAAATGATAAACTGAGCATCTCCAAATTGTTTAGCAAAGGATCTTCAGTCTAAGGAGAATTGGCAGCACAGCTTTCAGGATAGATAAAGCACCGCCTCAAGGATCTGCCTTGCTTCCTTACTTTTTTTTAAAGTAATACCTTCATTTGCATAGTAATAACCCAATTATTGTAAGATTAGGTGACAGGAATCTCATTATTGCTATTTCCACAAAACAGTCGATATTCTATTCAATATCTTTTAATGTTACACACCTTAAAACATAATTATTTCAATATACCCTCATTCATCTTTAATGTAATTTTCTTTCTGAAAAACCCTGCCATAATTGTAAGGTTTTATGGAATACACTAGTGTTTCAACAAGCTCCTTTTCCCCCTCAGGCAAAAGCAACCAACAGCTTGGGGGCATTTCTGCCTGTCTTCACCATCCCCAGAACAAACCATCAGAAGACCAAACTCACAAGTACAGCTTCTACAGACCTGCTAAAATCCTCCGTCTTTCCAACACCAGAGTCTCCCCTCCTTCTCTTTCAATTCATGCTCCATACAAGATGCTCCCATAATGAATTGGGTCTTAAGGCAACTTCAAAAGTGTTAGCAAATACATTCTGTTAAACTTCAAATTGTATGATCTGGCTTTTTTTTCTTTATGAGTTGTTGTTTTTGTTGTCTCCCTTCCCACCACCACATTGTAGTACTTGAAAAAAAAAAAGCTTCTGAGACAGCTGACATACTGGGAAGACCATCTGCCAGCCATAGGTTTACCTGCCATGGGCTTTTACAGTTTCGATTACAAGATAATCAGTATGATAAATGGCTGGTTACCAGATCAACACCGGAAACAAAGGAAGGAAATAGAGGGGAGAAAGAACTGTCACTATTGAGAGAGTGCAGATTTGTACGTGTTATCATTTCACAATGGTGGCAAAATTAATGTACAGTGAAAACAGCAGTTAGGTGTTGCTCCAGGAGAAAACAACAGCGAAGTGCCGTGGTCTGGCATCTGCAAGAAGCGGGTCCTAGAGGGAGCCCTGTGACCCCACTGCCTACACTTTGGGGTGGGAGTATCTCTCTATATTCTGCATGAACACCATTACTCATGAACATACAATTAATCTGCTGAAAGTGGCACTGGCAACACCCAACTAAGTTTTCCCAAGATATAAGTTCCATCCATCACCATCATGACTCATTGGCAGTTTCCACATGGTGTGACCCACAGAACCTCAAAGGCACTGTGCTTCTAAGAGCTGCTAAACCACAAAATCACACCACGCAGCCAGACCATCAGACCACAGCCTCCTTTTCCCTTTTCTGATCTTTGTCAGAAGGTTGGCCACGCATTACTGTCCTCCATGTTTGATGAACTTTAGGGGGCGCTTACTGCAAACTTTGTCATTTTTTTTTAAAAGAGGAAACCACCGTTCTTTAAAATGAATTTGGTTCACTATAGACATTTTTCCCAAAAAAATGCAAAATGTAAAAGAAATTTTCTGATTTAGTCAGTCTTTTACTGGAAATAAGTTATTTATCTCTTTCAAGTTACTGGGCTGCAGCTCAGAAACTATGCAAACTGACAAGGACATGAGTCAGAAAGGAATTTAGCCCAAATCTTTCTTTTTAGATAAGAATAGATGCAGAGTGTGCATTTTTAGCCAAGGACATGGGTCTCAGTTTGTGGCTGCAGAAGAACTGGAATTCAGGTCTCCAAACTCCCATTCCTGAATTCCTTCAATTTTTTTTCCTCCCACATCCCTTAAAATCCAGCCTTGAAACGAATGGCAGTTGCTATGTACTAAGGGAGTGCAATGATGTTTTATACCTCGATGAGGAGGCCTACTAAAAAGGGCCAGCCAGAAACATCAGGAAAGTAACAACTGAAACCATTTTTCACACCACACATCAAGGTACTGTTTATATTAACTATCAGGACCCACATTAACTGTTCAAGAAGATGAAGTCTGAGAAATTCAGAACATCATTCAAGATTGTAAGAAAGCAAGCCCCGCAGTCAGTATTCAAAGTTGGGACTGTCTTAAAGACAAAGCAGGTACATCACAAAAACATAAATTTACCTCTACAAATGCCTGACCAGCCTTTTCTAAGCCTGTCTTTGCTGAATAAGCTAAGTGCCTTCACAATGGACAGAACGCACATGAGACAACAGCAATCTCAGACCCTCCAGAGTCACCAGTATGCTACCTAGTAGCGTGCTATTTTATCTCAGGGAGTCACATGTCTTCTTTCTGGGATGGCTTCTCACTGTCTCTGCCCCTCAGTATTGATTGAGTAAACTCCTATTCTCACCTAACTATCCAGGTCACTCTTCACCTATTCTGTAAAGCCTGAACCATTCAGGCAAGTTATTTTTCCCTTCTTCTGTTACTCCTTAACTTTAAACTATATACTCAAAAATTAAATGCAGTTATTAGATTATAAGTCTTCTCTCTAGAGCAAAGCTACTGGCAGAATGGGTTTAATTCTTACTGGTATCCACAGGACACCCGATTGCAATGTGCCTAAAAGACAGATGTTTTATAAATGTTCAGCTATTACTAAAGATACCTATCCACCCTCATTGATTATCATTATCAAATTTTATCTTGCATGGCAAATTTCTGCATCTGATCTTTTTTTTTTTTCTGTAAGAGAAAACTTTTATTTTGTTTTAAAGAACCGTGTCTCCTTTCCCCTCAAAATCACCAAGAAGGATACCTCACACACAAGCATTCCAGAAATGTTCATCCACTCGAATTTCTTGCAGGATAAGAAAGGAGGGGCTTATGCTCCTAAAGTATTGCAGGTTGCTTTAAAGCTACTTGAGGATAAGAGCACAGTTTTCTCTTCTTGAGGTCACCTTCAAACATGGGACTGAAGAAAAAAATGCAGTGTGGTTAAAAATTAGATGGCCCAACTCCACAGATAAATGCTACTTTTTGTGAGGATTAATTGAGTGTACTCTTTTATCTGTTTCTCTTCAGCATATGTACTATATATCTGCTATGCATCTGAGGACAGCTGCCATTCTATTTACAGCAATATCTAAAAATGGCAACATTAAATCCATCTTCCATCTCTTTGAGATCTTTTTCAACCACAGAATCATCTCAGATGTTCTGCTTTTAGAGCAAAATATATGAGGTGTGAATGTGTGTAACAGTAAAAGACTAACAGGCAGAAATACACAATGGTGGGATTATGCACTGGGGGTTGATAAAACTTTCCTCCTTTTCCTATCTCAGGGAAAGCTAGGGCAAGGAAACTGGAAGACATCAGGGGGCAAATTAAAAAGATAGGAAACTCTGCCCTTCCACCCTTCCTCAGAACTCTCAGAACCTAAATATTGATTTTTCAGGGCTTTTTGTTGCTGACTGTAGAAAGTTGGGATGTGAAATGAAAAACATATAGCAGAAAAGTGTGCCAATAAATATACTCAGCATTCTGGATTTATTTTTTAAGAAAGTTAAAATTAATATTTCAACATCAATGACAGGGAGGGAAAGACAGTGACTACATTATTTATTGTAAATTTCAATATGATACATCTTAGCATGAATCCAATATTTTACTGTCACTTATCACCGGAAGAGGCAGAAGATCTGATTTTACAAAAACATCTAGGACTGACCTTTCTGACCCATCTGAACAACTTGGGAAAGTTTCTATTTTCTACTAGCTCTTCTACACAAAATTTCAAAGATGCAAAGTTGCCTGTCTTTACCAGACATCGTCTATTTTTTAAGCCAATGTGCCAACCCAATGTAACAGGAAAATAGACCACCCTTTTCATAGCAAGGACCAACTAGACAGGAAAAAAAAAATTAAGAAGTCATTCAAACTCTCCTAAAAAGATATTTCACTCATCATGTTACGGAACATCTAAGTAAACAGGAAAGTTATTTTAAAAGCATTTTACAAGTTGTAGCAGCACAGAGCAATAGGGAAAATACAGAGGGAATGGTGGACTGGAAGCCATAGTACCAACATTTAGGTACCAACACTACCAGTTAATCACTGTTTGGGGTTGGGCAAGAAAAACAACCCTCTGTGCCTTAATTTTGTAGTGGTGAAGAACAACTCCATCAGTGTATGCACAGTTCCTGGAACTCAATAGCCATATGGTGAGCAATCATATAATGTCACTTATTTTTATTACTAAAAAGTCTCTGACACTTAGTAAGTGCTCATAACTTAATGATAAAAATTAATTGCTTTCAACATTCCTGAACAGGGATGGAGTGCGGAGGATGGGTACAGTAAGAGCTGCTATAAAGGAAATTACAATGAATGATTTATTTACTTGGGGTTGCTTTTCTGATCAAGCTATTTCCCCTTGGGACTCGGGGGGAGGAGGCAGGAGGGAGGGAATTTTAAAAACATTGGACGAACACAAAACCCTCCAATTCAAAACTGGAGTCTTTACAAAAAGGAGTTTTTAGATTATTCAAAACATTCCATTCAGTTTCTGAGGCGGGCAAATACACAAATGTCACCTTGTTAGTATTTTTATTTGATTAAACAAACTAAAAAAAAAAAATTAAAGGATCATATGAACAGCATTTCATGCAACAAATTATATTTAATTTACAATCTGACGAGACAATAAAGGTGACAAGCCACACCAATCTGCCATTGATTCTTTTCTTACATTTTTTATAGTTTTTTTGAGGAGCCTTTCTATATATATTCCATGCTACCCTCAAAACCAAGAGCCTCCTGACTCAGCCTCTCAGGTGTGGGGACTGCAGGTGTGTACCACAACACCTGGAGCTGTTATAAGCATATTTGTCTGTTCCACAAGTAAGTCAACAGAAACTGAAATTACCAGATATCTAATTTTCAAATATAAAATTTGAATTTTTAAAAGAAAAACAATGTTACCTCCAAATCCAAATCTATTCATTTGGTTTTGTCATAAATTTTAACCCAAAATGTATCTTATCATTAAACCACTTATAGAAGAACTTATAACTGAGTACACATCAATACCATGTCTGAAATGTGAGCTAAAATTTAAAGAAGGGAAAGTGGGAATCTACATGATGATCCTGTAAAGAAAATCTAACACATAATTTTTGCAAGATGCCAGAATCATTGAATCATTCATGCTATTAATCTTCGGTGTTTGCTGACTGCGAGGCTTCCAGAGAGACTGTATCCAAAGAACTATAAAACTTTCAAAATATAGTAATGAGAAGTGGTAAATCCATACTTTTATTACTACTAAGACACGAAAGTATCTTTTGAAAACCAGCGTAAAATTTAACCACCACAAAATAATACCTAAGGAGATTCAAAGTGTATGTGTATGATACTAATGAGTGTGTATTTACTGGGAAACATTCTTTAAACTTAAGAGCATTCATCAAATGAAAATAAACAGTTATCTATAAGGTAAAGCAAGATTTTTTAAAAGATCCCACACACATACACGTTGAAGGTTATTTTCTTTTTCTTTTTTTTTTTTTTTTTTTTTGGCAAGGAGAGTACTACAGATTGAACCAAAGTCATTCACACTGAGCTACAGCCCCATCCCTTTTTAATGTTTTATTTTAAGACAGGGTCTACCAAATTGTCCTATGCTTTGCTAAATAAAAATTACAGTCTTCCAGAATGCTGGGATTATAGGGGAGGACCACTACATGATTGTTGCTCGTTATTGAGAACAACAGTTAAGCTTCATTATAAAAGATCCTAGACCTAGGAGCTAAGAGACAGTTTTTTTTAAATACTTTAACATTTTCTTTTCTTTTTTTTTTTTTTGTCTTTTTGAGACAGGGTCTCACTGTGCAGTTCAGGCTGGCCTTAAGCTCACTTTGTAGCTCAGGCTGGTCTCGAACTCACAACAATCCTCCTGCCTCAGCCTCCCTAGTGCTGGGATTACAGGCATGCGCCACCACGCCCGTCTCAACATTTTCTTTTTTTGATATATGAGCAACTACATTTCCAGGCCTAAATTTTGCTTTGAACAATAGAGATGAATCTGGCATAACGTATTTCCAAGGACCATTCACAAAATAACATGCTGCTAATATCAGCTGTTTTGTCAGCCCCAAGCACTAAATTAGTTATTATTTATACTGATAAGGATGGTGGAACCATCACTGTACCATCAGTTAGCTTATTTCACAGTTCTGAATCTCAAAACCTACTCATCTTCAAGACTGGAGAGTTGAACTCAACAGTGTCTGAGGTGTCTTCATTCCTGAAATTTTTATAATGTTGTCACTGAGTTCCATACTGGAATTTACCCAAAGTGTAGCTTTGCTTATTGCATAAGAGACTGTAAAAATATGCTCCCCTCCCCCATTTAAGGACACATAAAAAGTAGAATATTGTCATAATGCTTTTTAAGAACCTCTAGTCATTATTTGGCCACTATATATCAGTCAATGAACGCCTATTTGTATATCTCAAATGATAAAACTGATACCAAAGAGATTGCATAATAATCCTTAGCTCATAGAATAAGCATTGCAAATGGGGTTCCAACTCAGAATCTTTGGATTATGATGCACATCTGCTTTCCCACGCAGTAACAAAGTTGTTAAGAACTATACTAGAGCTCTAGCTGACACTTTGGGTCCCCAAATGTGTATGCCTAATCTCAAATGGTCTACCTGAGATCCCCTGCATTCCAGCCCTAGTCCCCTGTGCTGTCCCATATCTGCTCTGACAAGATGAAAGAAACTATCATGAACCCGGAAAAACTCGCCAAACTGCAGGCACAAGTGCACATTGGCGGGAAAGGAATTGCTCACAGAAGGAAGAAGGTGGCTCATAGAACAGCCACAGCAGATGATAAAAAACTTCAGTTCTCATTAAAGAAGTTAGGGGTAAACAATGTCTCTGGTATTGAAGAGGTGAGTATGTTTACAAACCAGGGATCAGTTATCCACTTCAACAACACACAAGTTCAGGCATCTCTGGCAGCAAACACTTACAGGCCACACTGAGATGAAACAACTGACAGAAATGCTACCCAGCATCTTGACCTGCTTGGTGCAGACAGTCGAACTAGTTTAAGGAGACTGGTTGAAGATCCGCCCACACAATCTGTGGATGGAAAAGCTCCGCTTGCTGCTGGAGAGGAGGATGATGACGAGGTTCCAGATCTCGTGGAGAATTTTGACGAGGCTTCTAAGAATGAGGCAAACTGAACCAAGTCAGCTTCTGAAAAAGATCAAACTTGGAAGAAATTCCTCGGAGCTATTCTATATTATGATGGCTTTTTAAAATTATATTTGTTCATGAATCTGATCAAATCTAGATCTCTAATATTTTTAAGTTCAAGCCCTTTGGACACTGTCACTCTTCAGTTTTTGCTTACATACAATTCATTATTTACAGCCAATTGAGCTGGAGAAGCCTGAGACTGAAGTTTGAAACATTAATAGAAAAAGAACCATAATAGAGAGGCAAGTGTAGTGTGTGTGTGTGTGTGTGTGTGTGTGTGTGTGTGTGTGTGTGTGCATCCTACCAATGCACTATAGTACCCATCATTATCTTGATATTTTATTTCTAGTCTTATTGAGATACAAATGACATAAAAATTGCACACGCTTAATATAGTCATCATGATGAGTTTGCACATATGCACACATTGATGCCACGATCACAATGAGAATGTCAATATCCATAACCTCCAAAAATTTGCTTATATTCTCTTGTAATGTCCAGTGGTGTTGAATAGACTTTTGAAACATGCTTTTCGAAGCAGTCAATAAGTGGTGCTCCTTTTGATGACAACTGGGAGAGTTAATTTGATAAGAGCAATCACTTGATTAAGAATGAGCTATGTTTGTCTTGAGTTGGGCTCTGCTGAGTGCTAAGCATAGACATATGATTAAAGGTAGCAATGTGGTAATTAATTTTGAATTCTTTGATGTTTTAAATGTAAAACATGACAAGAAAACTGAGATGGAAAATTATAGCACTGGTAGCTAAAGTCTTTTTTTTAGCCATTACCTTGAAAAGGAAGCAACTTTCCTCAACATCTTCCTAATCCTTTGTTCAATGCTGGCAAGATAGGAAGTAGAAGTAAAACCGAGGGTGACTGGTAATAATAGAATAGAAAGTTATTGTAAGGGAAATGTTTACTTTGTAATCTTTATGGATCATTGAGTTTAGAACAGGGAGGAATTACAAAAAAGGCAGGTAGGCTGCTAGATAGCCTGGCATGTCCCTAAGCACATGCCAGGCAAGCACAAGGCTCCAGGTTCGATCCCCAGTTCTGCATGCGGTGCCAGTGCTGGATGCCGAGCTGGCCACCAAAACAGGTCATAGTGGTGCATACCTGCAATTCAAACACTGGAGAGGCTGAGACAGGAGGATGACTATAAGTGTGACCTGTATAGTGAAACCCTATACCAAATAAATAAATAAATAAATAATAAGGCAGGGCTATGGCTGTAGATGAACATAGACAAGTGCTCACTGATACTAAGGCAAGGAAGAGGACTGACAGAATAAGAACATTCATAATGGGAACAGCTAGGCTAGACTAGTGGGGAAAGGAGACATTAAGGAGAGGTCAGAAATAAATAGACTAATGGCAGTAACTCAGAAAGAATGTTGGGAGGTAGATAGAAAAGACCCAGGAGGGAAAGTGTCTCCAAAGTCAAAAGAAGGGTGCTGGGGATGTAGATTAGTGGGACAGTATCTGTCTGGCAAGTGCAAGGTCATGAGTCTGATTCCCAGTACAAACACACACACACACACACACACACACACACACACACACACAATTAAAAAAATGCAAAGTTATACCACATATACATCAAAACACGAGTTCCTCCAAGATAGCAAGTTCAGTGGTGCAGCAAAGAGACCATGTTTGCAAATTAGGAAGTCACTAGCAATTTTTGCTACCATAGGAGTGAAATCACAATGGAGAGAAGCAATGAGCAAAACATTATGGAGTACACATTACTTTCAAGGTACTCCAATATGTGGAAAAAGAGGCTCTTAATGTATTATGTGAACTTGTTTTGAGCTTTGCAAGTACCATGGTATGGCCTAGGAGGGAAGATTCTTTCATGTTTTATAAGCTCTACTAAAACCAGAAAGCCTCGGCAACTACTGCCACCACATTGGTACACTCTGCACTCCTGAAGCGTTAGTCTGTATCCCTCTAAGAGCTAACAGAGCTGCCAATTTTGCTATCATCTCATCTCTCCCACTTTCTCCTCATTAAAAAAAGAAATGTCCTCTTATTTTGGAGTGTACGTTGCATGTACTTTCACTGCAGGTACCACTTCTACACCAAAGAGGGAGGCACTGAACCTGAACCAAGGCCTGTTGAAAGGAAAATCCACATCTCTGGCCACACTGAGTGACTCAGGAAGGGCGTGGAGTTGCAAGTGGGCCAAGACACTTCCTAGCTCCCTCTGCAGAGAAAGCATGCACTGTTTTCCCTGGAGATACTAGCACAGCCTAAGGTGCTTCCAAAAGGCATGAAGATACTGTGCATGGTACATGAAGATACTGTGCAGAGGAGCAAAAGGAGTCACAGGAAGAAGAGAAATCCTCCACTTTGATGGCACTGGTTCTCCCCTCAGTGTCACTCTTTACCTTTCTAGCTACATCGTCAACAAAGCCCCACTCCTCTAGATTGTTTCAGATTGGGCCTCTACCGTTTGTAATAAAAGATTTCTCACTACTACAACTAACATTTCACAAATCACATTGCTTCTAACTATTGCCATACACTGCCCTAATAAAATCTCTTTC
Source organism: Ctenomys sociabilis (assembly GCA_004027165.1). Classification (NCBI taxonomy): domain Eukaryota; kingdom Metazoa; phylum Chordata; class Mammalia; order Rodentia; family Ctenomyidae; genus Ctenomys; species Ctenomys sociabilis. The sequence goes on from PVKA01001002.1 coordinate 35,855, forward strand.
CTCCAATGTGAATATATGTTATTCATTGCGATCTCATGTAATTGCCATGTTGCTGCATTGTATCTCTTGATTTTTATGACATCAGAGGACTTCTCTTGTTCATTTTCTTACTATGAAACTTATACTGAATAGATACTATGGAGAGGATATTGTGCTAGACACATACCATTCCTGCCCTCATGAAATATACAATATACATTTATTAATTATATAACTATCTTAATTTAGAGCAATTTGGAATCTTAGTAAAAATCTGAGTCACATTTTAACAGTCAAAGAAGTGAAAACTGAAGATAAGAGGAGATGAGAGAGACAAAGTCTTTCCTGGCCAGGATAGTTAAATCTTGCACTGACCAACACCCTATCTCTGGCTTTCCTAGGATGTTACTGTTATGCATTCCACTGCAGTGTATCTTGTGGAGGTCTGCAGATTCTACTGTTTGGGCACTGGGAGTGCTGTCCACGCTTCCTGAAGAATCTCCTCAACTTCCACTTCAGATAACCAAATCCAGCCTCTTTCTACTGTAGCTATATTCCTCCTGGCAAGAAAACGTTCAGTGTATAGAACAGGGGACAAAGAGGGAGTTACTGGCAGAATTGGTCATACTCAAACCTGTTTTCCAAAGTCTACAGATAGCCTTTCAGAGATCCCTGCATTTCCCTAGTGGTGAAAATGTACTCTAGCCCTGTACTTGCCCTCAAGGTCCCGCTGCCTTGCATAGGTCAGGTTTCAGATCCTGCACCTTCCATGTGCCTCCATACCAACCTCTCTCAATGCCCCCCTGACATCCCATTACTTGTATCTCTTTTATTTGTTTATTGTTTGTTTTTGGTGGGAAAAAACAAGAGCAATACCTCAGCACTCTAATTCTCCCTGAAGGAACCTTCATCAGCACACCGTTCATCAATCCTACCACAGTTTTCCCTCCTCCTTTGCTCACACTCTTCTTCAAGGTGAGTGGGAGGCACAGGGGCACTACCACAAACTATCAAAATAGTGCAGCCTCCTAGAAGGCCTCCCAAGACATGATTGGAGACACATTAGTCCTGGGCTACGGAAAACCTTGTTGAAGCTCTGATGCAACACAGTGTCACGTTTGCTACCATGTGACACCACAGTTGCTCTGATCCACAGTTTTGCTTTACTGTTGCATGAAATAGCAATTTGTAAGTTTTAAATTCCTTGACACTTTGAGTAGCATGATAAAATCCTATACTGGCCCACTTTGTTCAACTTGGGAAGCGACTCCTTTGTGTCTGGTGTATCCACATTGTATACACCACCTTCCCACTAGACACTTAGTAGACATGTAGGGAATAAGGTGAACTTTTATGGTACAACAGTGCTCATTTTCAAAGACCCTTACCTTACTTGACCATGCCCCAAAGTAGAAGATACACTACGCTTTAGCCACACCAAGAAAAGTCCTAACAAATCTTGTTAATCTCCAACTGTGTCTAATTTATAAATTAAACTTTCTCATAGGTATGTATTTACAATAGAGTGGAAAAAAAACACACACACATATATATAGGATTTGGTATTATATGAAGTTCCGTGTACCCACTACAGGACTTGGATTCTATTCCCCGAAGACAAGAGGGGGCTACTATACAAGAAAAAATCTGTGAATATCCCCATTTCAATCAGTATTCATGAATCATGCATTTACCATGTAACCACCTGAAGATGCAACAGTTGAGCAATTCCTGTTGTAGAATATTCTCATTCACTTGTATTCACTGAAAGAACTGGAATAAGATATCAAAATTACTTTTCACGTACAGATCCCCCTGTATGATACTCTTCTCAAAAGGAACAATAATTTCCCAGGAGAGCACTGCATGAAAAAAATTATCAGACATGAAAAAAACTCTTCCCTCCTCCTGTCGTCCTGCATAAAACAAACAATCCTCTACAACATCCTACCCTGCATATGTGATCATGGGCCCCATCTTCTCTTGTATCATTTTTGGTATTTATGCAATCCTCTTCCTCCTCCAGTCCATCTAATCTTATGAAACATAATTCTTTTTTTTCTACCTCCTCCTTACACAAACTTAACTCTTGATTCTATTTAAGTATGTATGAACTCCACTGACCTTCTTTAAAAGCAACCTTCATCCTGAAGCTTGATGCTGCAACTGGACACATGTTTTTCATCCTTTGCATCATGTGAGCTTGTTTTTAGCACTTTTTACAACCAAAGTGTTACTTTTGTTTCCCCTTTATGAAGTGGCTGCAGCATTCTGTGGCTGTCTGCTACAGGCACAAGTTCATGGTAAGTTCAGACGAAAGGAATGCTCAAAGAAAACTGAACTAAAAGCATTGTGGGTAGTGATATGGAAAGTTGACAGAACAATGATAAACAATAGTGGGAAGAAAGCAATAATTAAGTGTTCTAAAGCAATTAAAGCAATGTATCACCATTTAGTGCATTGTTAACTTTTTTTTTTTTTTTTTTTTAGGGAGCTCTTTTTTTGTGTGTAGTTTCACGGAGAGATACGAACCCAGCCGTTGGAATAGCAAGCCGCATGTGCAATGATTATGAAACTTTTTAGAATAAAAAAGAAAATGGGCAAATATGTCCGTCTGAGATAAGACTTTCTGAACAAAATATAATACATGGAAATCCTTTCTTGAAGTGCTTTGTGGATTTAAGGAGGTAGGGAACTTAAAACAGTAGAGTTAAAATAGACACGTAAGTCTAAACAAAGTGTGAAAACTTGGACTGTATCGCGACAGCAAAGCAAGAAAGAAAAGAAAAGCAGCTAAGAGAGAATGGGGGAATACTTTATAGGTATATTTTTAAAAGCTACCTGTGAGAAACAATCTGAGCTGATGAGATTTCTAAAAGAGACAGTAGTGGGCTTATTTTTGTACATACTAGAACACAACAATGAATTAATCAGAGAATATAGTCTGTACATCTGATTTCTCAGTAGGTCAGTTTCTAAGTATATTACATCTCTTTATTTAATCTGTATACATCCACTCAACAAACAGTTACTTAGTTTCAGTATGATTCACGCACCAGGGATTCATGAGGGGGAAAAACATGGAAAACTCCCTGTATCTATAGGTATTATATGCTAGCAAGCTGAGAAGACAGACAAATAGACGGATGGACAGACAGACAAATAAATGGTATATTAGAAAGTGGTCAAGCCCTGAAAAAAAAAAAGGGCAAGATTGGGAGGGAGTGAGGGCTGGTGAGATAGCTCAGCAGACTAAGCAACCTGCTTAGGCAAACTTACTACACACCGCACCAGCCCCGTCCCCAGACGTGCTGAGCCGGCCACTGAGTCCAGGCACAGTGGCACATGCCTGTGACTTCAACGCTGGGGAGGCTGAAAGCAGGAAGATCACTATGAGTCTGAGCTATGGAGTGAGGGCCTGTGCCAAATATATTTAAAAAAAAAAGATTGGGAGGGAGGTCTATTGTTCAAAGTTTAATAAAAGTTGTTAGAAAACACCTTACTGAGGTTACATTTGATAAGACTTACAGCATATGAGGAAGAGGGCCAGGGAGATGGCTCAGTAGAATAAGCGCTTGCCAGGCAAGCTCAAGGGCCTGAGTTCAATTCCCGGTTCCACCAAAAAAAAAAAAAAAAAAAAAAAAAAAAAAAAAAAAAAAAAAAAAAAAAAAAAAAAAAAAAAAAAAAAAAAAAAAAAAAAAAAAAAAAAAAAAAAAAAAAAAAAAAAAAAAAAAAAAGGGTATAGGAAGAAAAGCATTCACTGAGTATGATCCAAAGGAACAACTTCAAGGTCTTGAGGTAGAAGTTGTCCCAGCATGGTGGAAACTTTGTGGAGCTATGGACAATGTGAAAAGTGACAATGGGGTAAGTGACAACAAACTGAAAATAATGAGTGGAACAGATTGGCCATGGAGTACTTCCTTTAAATTGGAAGGAGGTAGGAGGTAAAAAGCCACAGGATTTTATGCATGGTCTAACCTATGATAACTCTTTCCTTCCAAAAGTACTTCTGAGGTGTAAGATTTTTTAAACTTAAGTAATGAAACATGTTCAAAAACATTCTCAGGGATCAAAGCCCATGGACAAGAACAGGCTAGGGCCAGGTTGTAAAGATGGAGACAAGGATGCTAAAACATAATTACCATAACTTTACTTCCCTTCAAAGAACTCTTAGACACACCTCACAAATTCAGAGATTCCTATCATTCCTGGTGGAAAACCACTCACTGAATCCCTGGTACCAGCAAACTGATGCAAACTGCCCACATATCAAACCAATTTGACTCTGTCCTTGGATGATTTACTCCTTTACAGAAACTAGGTTCCTACAAAGAAAAAAGGGGCAGGCACTGTTGACATCCTTCAAGTGTCTGTTTTGTTTAATACATGTACATGCTGGAAGGAGAATGTACTGTCAGTTTGAGAGATGTTTGATAAGGAAGCATTGAGACTGGTTAGCTGCAGGAAGGATAACATCTCCGGGCAGGCCATGGTGATTACATGTAATCAGCAGTGACTCAGTTCAGATATTATAATGCACTATTAACAAAACAGGCTAAAATTGAGTTTGCTTTACAGGAAAAACTGAGGGTTTTTTTTTTGTTGTTTGTATTTTGTTTTGTTCTGTTTTATTTTGTTTATGTATTTGACACAGTGTCTCACTACGCAGCTCAGACTCACAGTGATCCTCCTTTTTTTCAGCCTCCCCAGCCTGGGATTACAGGGAAGCACCACCATAGCCATTCTCTGTGGCCATGGGGCATTCAGGAAAAATTGGTTTTGTTTTTTTTTTTTTTTAATTGTTTTGTTGAGGTTTTTTTCTTTCTTAAAAAGAACAAAAATAGTAAAAAGAAATAAAAACAATACAGAATTTCACTAAACAAAATTGTAAGAACTCAACAATGATAATTATATTGCATATTGTTGCCTTCAAATTAGTTGTTCAGATTATCAGATATAAGCATGCAAACTTGTTCAAAAAATTAAAAAGAAGCTAAAGAAAAAAAGTAAGCATTAACCTTTCCTTTCAACAGACCAGTAGAAATCAACAGTACAATTATCCGAGCTTCCTGTGTATGTACATATGATCAACTGCTTTGAAAGCAGCTTTTCTAATATTTATAGTTTACTTCATATAAGGCTGCAAAATTCCCCTGCTTTCTTGTCACACAGGAATAAAAGACTTGGTCAGTAACTTGTGAGACTACCACCCCACTGGATGATTGCAGAACATACATTTATTTAATTTATGTATTTTTGGTGCAAGGAAATGAACCCAGGGCCTTGTGCATGCAGAGCACAAATTCTACCACGTGGCTACATCTTCATTCCTACAAAACCCATAGTCTTTAAATGTTGTTTACCGCCGGGCGTGGTGGCGCATGCCTGTAATCCCAGCACTCGGGAGGCTGAGGCAGAAGGATTGCTGTGAGTTCAAGACCAGCCTGAGCTACAAAGTGAGCTTAAGGCCAGCCTGAACTGCATAGTGAGACCCTGTCTCAAAAAGACAAAAATAAATAAATAAATAAATAAATAAATGTTGTTTACCAAGACTGTGGGTGCCCTGTCCAGGAAGGAAAGGAAAAGTTTCAGATCAAGGACTGCTTGGTCTTTTTTTTTAACTTCTCTAAACGCATTTTATATTCCACTGTACACCTTTCTTAAAATGCCTAGAGGATGACAGACAAGGGAATTATTCTATTTTTAAATGAAGGATGAGTATTTAGGGTGAAACCTCATTGTTAGGATCTTAGCTAAGTTAAAGGTGTATTTAAAAGTCTTTTAAATATACTCAACTATGTGCCAGGCTAGTGTGTGTGTGTGTGTACGTGTGTGTGTGTGTGTGTGTGTGTGTGATCATCCCAACTGCATGTGTGAAAAAACAAAGAAGTAGCTATTCAGGGTGTATGCAGGACTTTATGCAATAAATTGAGTGTAGTGAATTGAGGATATAAATGCACTAAAAAGAAGCTAGCATGAGCCTTAAATCCTACCTGAATTCACCTGTATAAGATGCTGTCTCATGCTGTCTGTTGTGGTTTGTGTCTAGTCGTCCCTTCAAAGCCTGTTGCAGTCATGAGGCAGACTTCTAGAGTTAGAGATTAACTCATGATCACTGGGATTATGAGTGTGAGTGCTTCTAGGTTTATGGGTATAAATGCTGCTGGGATTATGGGTGTGAGTACTATACCCATCCTGGGGCAGTTAGCCTGAATGCAACTGAAGGGAGACAGACCTGCTTTTTGCAGCCATCATTGCTGCTACCACTCCCCTTCCCTCTCTGCTCTTTGCCGCCACCATGAAAGGTTACACTCTGCCATGTGCCACTTTGCCTTGGAGCCAGCTGAGTATGGACTGAAACTTCCATTAATGATGAGCTAAATAAATCATTCCTTCCTTCATTTTGGGTGTTGAGTATTTGTCCCAGCAAGGAGAGAACTGAGACACTGTACACAACTGAAAATCTCCCCTGTAGTAACGAGGTACTCACTGCACTAGCTGTGCATAGCGCTGTCTTCACTGACCACAGCTCATGGCTGAGCCCTCTCTGGATACCACTGTGCCTGAAGGAAAGGTTCTGATCCAAAGCTACACTCTTCTCTGGCAGCAGCAATGTCTACTGACTGCTAAAGGAGAAGTATGGCTCACTGCCCCAGACTAGGACACTAGGCTGGGCACCCCATCCCAAGGGCTCCCCCAAAAATGATTGGCTAAAGCCTCTCCTGCAACTACAATTCAATCCTTCTACCTGCCTGTCCTACATCCCAAGCCTCAGTAAGCACTGTTTTTCTGAATACACAACAGCAAAACTCAGATACATGAAGGACTCAGCTGTGCAAAGAAAGTCGACCAATGACTATACTGCAGCACAAATAAATACCAAGTGAAAGATGAAATGTGAACCCTCTGAAAGAATTCGGACTGAGTGAGAATAACTGATCCTACTGGATACCTCATTGGCTAATTCTAGTTTCCAAGGCAGTTCACATTATAACTTGAAGTGCTTGCTGTGTAAGTTGGTTAAAATGATAATCAATCATCACGGGCAGAATTGTCAGCGAGAGAGTTGGATAGTGACTTTGAAGTGCTGTGTAGCTCATGTAAGCGATATAGTGGTCCAATCTGTACATGATCAGACATAGCTAATTAACTGCATATTTCTTGACATGTTAAAACATTATACTTGCTTGAGAAGCTCACCATTTTTTTAATTATGCAGTTGGGTCTCAGACCAAAGAGTACAAGGACACAGTGGTAAAGGGAGAAAATGCAAATTCCATAGCAAGATTATTGAATTTCATATAGATCCAAAGAAACTCTACATTTACTAAAGAAATGGCTTTTGAATAATGAAACCAGGAAGTAGAGACCACAAGACACAAAATGAACTAAACTGGTAACAAAAAGAATTTATCACATATACTATATCTACACTTTAATCCCCCTCCAAAGAAAGGGACCCCGTGCTCCTAAGATATCAATAACATACTACTGTACACATGATCAAGAAAAAGCTATGGGATGGCTATAAATACAAATGTGGAAATATAAAATGTTGAACAACTACAGGCAAAGGGACCACTGCCTTCCTTGAAATTAGTCTAAAAGGAAAGTTTTAGTGGCTTAAGTTCTACCTCTAACTCTTGCATCTTGGAGTTACAGAGTAGGAACTAGTGATCTGTCACAGCATGGGACAGACGGATTGGGTGTAGGCAGTGGACTTAGAAACAAGTACAACAGGAATAAAGTGGGTCTGTTTTTTAAGGAGGAAATTCACTAAAACAGGCAAATCATATCGTCAACCAGCATTTTAACATGAGTATTTACTGAGCACCTCTTATATAGAGCTATAAACACCCTGCTAACATGCTATGGGTGGGAAAGACAGACACCTACTATAATAAATTATGAAGAGCCGGGCGCGGTGGCGCATGCTTGTAATCCCAGCACTCGGGAGGCTGAGGCAGGAGGATTGTTGTGAGTTCGAGACCAGCCTGAGCTACAAAGTGAGCTTAAAGCCAGCCTGAACTGCATAGCGAGACCCTGTCTCAAAAAGACCAAATAAATAAATAAATAAATAAATAAATAAATAAATAAATAAAGAAGAAAATATTTTGATGATTGCTAATTTGACAGGGGGTGACCATCCTCAATCAAGTGATATGCAAAGGCTCCTCAGACAGTGTCATTGGAGTTGATATCTGAACAGCAAAGAAAAGTGACTGATTTGAAGATATGAAGGAAGAGTATTCCTCAGATAAGTCTGAAAGTTGGAAAGACCCCATGTAGGCAAGCTCTGTATTTCAGAGAACAGAAATAATAGGCACATTGCTAATATATACCGAGTAGGTGGAGATAAAGCTTAAGATATGATACCACGGAGATAAGCAGGTGCCAGACTATTAAGAGGGGTACGTACTAATGTGGGGAAGAATGACATAACTGATTTCTACGGAAAGATCACTCTGAAGGGAAATGAACAAAATACACAAATTTAATTATTGTATGATTTTTCTTACATAAAAAAACTGAAATACAAATAAAGGCAAAAATAATAAATAGATAATAGGGAAGAGGATGATAGAACTTATATAAACAAAAAGGATACAAAGAAATGGAGGGAGGGAAGATGGAAGATAGAGGAAAAATTCAGATATGTTCCATGCACATAGCAATTCTCCATGGCTAATGTAATCATTATGTACTGCTAACATCCATTAATAAAAATAAAATTATTTAAAAAAATAAAAGATCACTCTAATTGCTCAGCAGAAAACTAAGTGTAGTGCAGATGGCTGAAGTAGAACTTCCAAAACCAGGTGAAAGCTATCGCTGAAGTCCATGTAAGAGACCAGAAGGAAACTGTAGAGGGATAAATATAGGGCTGCTTTCTAAATTCACAAGCCACCCCCACCCTAAGGGGGAAAACAACACAGTATAACATAAGAGCTCCATGAGTTTGTCTTGTAAAAGATTAAAAAACACAAGAGAAAGTAAATAACAAGGGTATATCAAAGGGACACAGAGGCCATGCTGGAAGAGTTCCCACGACTAAAACTGAGAAACTGTGAACAACAAAAAATAACATACAGTTAGATTACAATCCAAAGGATCAAATAAATACCCATGAGCTCAGAGAAATATAAATAATTTAATAGGTTCAAAATGGGTAGAAGAGAAAATCTACATAATTTCAAGTCATTTGTATAAATACTCCCAACTGATATGAAGATGGAGTTTAACTTCCCACTTCCGGAGATCAGGCCACTCACAGAAGGACTGGAGGAGGAAAGAGTCCAGAGTAAGCCTACCTAGGGATACCTGGCTGTGTGAAGAAGGTTCACGTCCTCTCTACTCAGATGATAGAACCCACCCCTGGTATTTGAGGAAAATTTCACTTTCATGGTCTTCCTCCTTCAACTGTGACTCTAACACAACCATGAGGACAACTTCAGAACATCACAAGCTGAAGAATATTTTAAGGAAACGCTGACTGTCAAAGTCTGAAAAATCAGGAAAATTTGACTTCCAGAATCCAGATGAGACTAGTGAGATAAAACAAGTGTTCTGGGGTATCCTACATGAAATCTAGGAAGAGAAGAAGTATGTTAGGGATGAATACAGCCACATATTACACAGCTGGCATGATGGCACATCCTTTTAATCCCAAAACTTGATAGCATAAGGCAGGAAGATCTCTAATTTTCAGGCCAGCCTGGGGTACATAGTAAACTCAAGGCCAACCTGAGCTACCCAGCAAGACACTGACTCAAAAACATAAAGAAAGCAATGCACAAATACATTTTTTTAGTTATGCCAAAAAGGACCTAGTAATATAAAATTTTAAGAAAAGGGAAAACTGGCATATACAGATTTCCTGTACCACCTTTGCAACTTTTCTGCAAATCTAAAATAATTACAGTCTTACCTTTGATTCTTTATATTCCTTCTTGGATTAATCCCTTTTGATAGAATATGGTATATGGAAAGTAGGAGCCCAAGCAACCTGCACTTGTTCTCCTCTGAAACATGTGCACAGGACTGTGAGGGAGGCCCCATGCTTAGAGGTGGGTAGAAACAATGGCTCTGGAAATAAGAGTATGGAGAGGGGGCTTAATGTCAACATACAAGAAGCAAATAAAAGCTCTACCTATGTTTCTACTAGAAAACATGAAAGACACGACATCTATCTCAAATATGAGAAGTTATTAAAAGAATTCAGGATTATAGCATAATCTCAGGTTGTAGGATCTGGAGTGCAGATTACCAACAAAACACACACACACACACACACACACACACACACACAGAGTCATAACAAGAAGTGTCTTTTGGCAAACCTCCAATAGCTACCTACTACATGCAGAAGAAGAATTCCAGGTCTTGCTTCCGTTCTGGTTCTTGTTGACTTCTCCAGTAATTCTTTTTACCAGTTACCTCCTTGCTAGGGCTCCAACCATACTAGCCTTTTCTCTGTATTTCTCCACAAGCTTCAGTTTGCTCTTCCCTTAAGGATATTACACCAGTTGCTCTTCCAGCCAAATATGTTCTTACCATGATCTTCAAATAAATGTCTGGTGCCTTCTTATTATTCTAAAATGGCCATTAAGATGCGCTTCCTCCTATCACCCTATTTTTAACCCTTTATCCATTGCTATCTGACATTCTATGATCCTATGTATATTTTTGTCCCTCTATCAATGAGTTTCAAAGACCAGAAACTCTGCAAGGCTTACTTACAGCTGTAGGTTCAGCATGCGGCAAAATGTCTAGAACATAATAGGCAGTCAATATTTGTTCAATACCTTCTGTAGTGTTAATACTAACATAGTCAAGATACTCTGTCATCTAATATCTAAATCTTCTTACATAATCATCTCAAACTGTTAAGGAAGCATATCAACACTGTGTAGGATACATGCCATGTGACACTTCTCTCTGTCATTTTCTGCAGTCACCAAACTGACTCTTGCCCAGTATTTGTACCTGTAAGCTGAGCTCTTCCTCTGACTGAAGATATTGCTTCTGAACTGCCTGCTGACCCCCAAAATCATTTATGTCACTATTTTTATCCCTGCTAGGACCACCCACATTGTAAGACCCACCCCAAATGCTACCTTTCCTTTGACATGTTTTTTGATCCTCAAACCATTAGATATCTTGTATATTCACAAATAACACTGTGCTTCTTCAGCATAACCAGTCACATGGAGAAACTGTTAACTATAAATGACAGTTTCCCAGGTTTCTTCTGTAGATTAGTAGCACTTGACAAAATTTACACTAGCTTGAAAAACACCACCAACCATGCCCACTTCAGGAGATTCATGAGGCACAATATATTAAAGTCTTTTAAAACTCCTATAGTAGTAAGTTATGTTTGTGGTTTAATGTTCTCTAACTCAAACTTACTTGTTTTCCATGATTTAACCAGAAAAATTATCAATAACTTTTTTGCTTTTTTTTAGGTACTAGGGACTGAACTCAGAAACTTACACCTGCCAGTCAGGTACTTATGCCATTAAGCTGTCTCTCCAGCACCATCAATCACTTTTAAAAAAAAAGGAACTACTGGGCTGAGCAATCTAAACCTTGCCTGACAAGCTCAAGTACCCAGGTTCAATTCCCAGTACCACATGCCTTGCCAGCCCAGGGGGCTGAATGAGCCACAGAAACTGGGCATGGTGGTGCATGCTTGTAATCCCCGTGCTGGGGAAGCTAAGGCCCAAGGATCACCATGAATCTCAGCTGTGCAGCAAGACCCTACACCAAATAAATAAATAAAATTTTTAAATTTTAAATACAATTACTAACACATGGGAGGTAAGCTGAAATCTAACTAGTGATTAAGAGAATGGAGTTTTGAAGCATATTAGCAGTTCTTAATTTTAACCTAAGCTCCAATACTTGCTAGATAAATGACTTTGAGCAAGTAAGCATCCACTTCCTCGTGTTTAAAATAAGAGTGCCAGAGAACCACTGCACTAGATTAGTATAAGGATTAAGTAATAATGGCACTGTGCCTGGCACCTAGGGTTACTCTATACATGACTACTGCCATTAGAACAATAATTTGTACTGTTTTTTAACCTTTGTGAGATCATAACCTTAGGTAGTCATTTGTGAAGTTCCCTTAGGATTAAGCAATTATCACACAGAGTCTTTGGTTTGCAAACTGAAAGCTTTGCAAAGAATATGGCCAAACCCACGTTTTGGTAGTATAAGACCTGGTCTTGGGTGCAGGAGGCCCACACCATCCCTGTAACTTTCTCTACGATGCAGCTCCCGTAGAGTTCTGCTCTTGGCCATATCTTCTGAGACATTAATGTCTGCAACTCCTCAAACAGCACTCCTCCAGTAACACTCATTGAATTGCTTGATCTCCATGGATTTGGACTTCCTTCAATTTTTATCCACCAACACCACCACTCTACACAGATATTTCATACACTCTCTCACCAAAGCAATGATTTATGCATTTAAGAATCCAAATCAGGGGTTGGGCAGAAGGTTCAGTGGAATAAGTGTTTCCTTGGCAAGTGTATGAGTTCAATACCTGGTTCCGCAAAAAAAAAAAGCCAAATGATAGTTTGCTGAATTCATCCACCTACAATATATGAATGGCAATGGAATACTCATTTTCGACAAAAGTAAACAAAAAAGGGGAATATAAATGAAGGACCATTTTGTATTGAAAAATATATATATATATACATATTTGTATATACAAAATAGGATATTCAGCTACTTTCTCTTATTTCGATGAGAAGTTTTGAACTAACAGTGTTTAGACAAGATATCATGTTTGCATCTTGTACTATGAATAACTACTACAAAGACAACAATATGCAATCTATTAATCACTGTAACTGGCCTACTTACCTGTTTCGAAACTGTCACATTGCTATTTCTTTCTCAATTAAATTAATATAAAAAATGAGAATCCAAATTATGAGCTGAATACACAGTTTGAACAGTTCTCCAATCCAGCATGCACTGGCTTTCCTCACCTCATCACTGAGGTGGTCACAGGTGCTACAATAATTCAGAGCAGACAAAGGTCACTAAGGAATATCCACCAGCACCCACTCCTGCAGGGTGAAAAGCATCTCTGCCTTTAGGGGTGGGGAACTGGGCTGATGGCCTCACGTGAGCCACTTCACTCTTAAGTTTCTAAGAAATCACTGGAATTTAAAATGAAGCATTAGAAAGAATTTCATGAAATCATCAAGGCCATCCCCCTGCCTGTTAGACTTTCATATCTCCAGGTTCAATGCTGAAGTGTGAAGGATCAAGCTGCAAGAGGAACTGATGGGTTCGAGGGCAGAAAAGCTTAGGGGAAGAGGAGAAAGCAAAGAGAATCGAAGGATAAAGGAATTTATGGCCTCCCAATTAACCTTACCAAGGACCTCAAAATTCCCAAGGCAACCTTGATTCTACCTTTCTTTCTTTTGTTTTCAAATATGGAATTTTCCCTAGGACTAATGTTAGAATTGAGCATATTCTTCCTTTGATTTATGAGAACATTCAGGGAATATAAGGTCATGAAAGTTAGCAAACCAGCTGGCTTTAATGGAAAGTAATTAAGTAGAAAGTCTTAAAAACTTGAAAACCTTACTAGACTTGTTTCAGAAGAATGTTAAATTCATTTTGTTTTGTACTTAGAGTATTCACTCTTCTTGTATTTTTAAAATAGTCATTGTAGTTTCATATTAGCTTTCCTCTGAGTGAATCTAATTCAGAAAAATCTACAAAAGAGTAGAAAGGAGAGCTCTGCTTTTGTGGTTAAAACTAATGGTAGAAAACCACATTTCAGGAAATATGTGATTAAAGTAATTAGATCACCATAATTCCTGTTAGTTCAGAAAAGCAAAGTGCTGGAATTATTTTCCTTTTTTAAAAAAGCCACTCTGATTTGAAAGAATTAAAAAAAAAAACAGGTTTCTTAAGCAAAAGTACATGCTTAAGTGGTTATACTCTACACATGAAGGCAATCTACTCAGAGTGGCATTAAGATGGGAGTCTTTACAGTTAATCATGTATTAGATAAGTACCAAAACCAAGCACAGCACTATTTTATTTTTCATTGCTTTTATGCTACCTTTACATTGTACTTAGCAATGCCTTATAGATCAGCACTAGCCCAAAAATGCCTCTTGGGTTCTAGATTTACAATTCATCCTAATATGCATAGTCACACATTCACAGTGAGTCGGTATCCTAAGACAAGAATTGGAAACTCCTCTTGTAGGTGTGATCCTGAAGGATATGCACACAAATAAATCACTCTTCCATCCAGCAGCTAGGAAATGGTGCCAAATTCTAGTAAAAGGATCCGGCAGCAAATTAAAGAAAATGGATTGGTAGCAAAGTTAGAAGGTGAACCATGAGCCAATTTTCTGTGACTTTGGCTTGCAGGACTGAAGCATGCTTTAACAAAGTGGCTCTAGGTCATCGGCGTCTCCATCTTTCTTATTCAGCATGACATAATAGCTCTTGCATTTTTGAAGGCCGAGTGCTTCCATTTTCTTGGATGCTATAGATATCCAAGAGCAAACAGAGTTGCCACATTACATTTCTCCAAATGAAACCATAGGGTAGTCTAATTAATCTAATTATCTGTGACCCAGTTTGGCCACACTGCTAAAAGCAATGTTCACTTCTCTCCAGTTAAGCCCTTTGTTTCCTCATTCATTGTCCTCCTATTAATTTGGCTGAGAGCACCCCTTCACACCCAGAACACACCTGCTTAGGTATTCCACAAGCACAGACCTCAACTACTAAAGATGTGCTCTGTCTACTGGCATTTGCAGAATTTAATGAAGAGAAAATTGTAATTCTTGTGAGAAAAAAAAGTTCTAAAACTCGATCCCCGCATCCTTTTCGTATTTAGTAAGCAAGTAATTTTCAGGTGATGAATAAAACAAGCCCCACTACTGATTTACCAAAAATCAGATGTGGCACTTGCTTATCCCTTTTTCCATGAAATTGAACACAGTGGGAATGTTCCACTTGTTTCATTCTCTTATCTCACGTTTATCTCTTACTCTTGACATTATTCATTTTGGTCTGTGCCTCATAGATACACATGTGGCAGGTGACAGTATTTTAACAAATAATCTTGTATTCAATAGTAATAGAGATGCATACATTTTC
The DNA here is from genome assembly GCA_004027165.1 of Ctenomys sociabilis. NCBI lineage: Eukaryota > Metazoa > Chordata > Mammalia > Rodentia > Ctenomyidae > Ctenomys > Ctenomys sociabilis. Next base: position 50,990 of record PVKA01001002.1, read on the forward strand.
ATGAGAATCATTTTAACTTTTCCACTGGACCTCTATCTTCAGTAATAAAAGATTTAATCAAAAAGTATTTCTAGGTTTTTATATTTTTTCTGCAGTGTACTGCACTGTCATTCTGACTTTTTCCTATTTACAATGAGAAAAATTATATACTTTGAATATCCCCTTCAGCATAATGGTATTGCAACTAAATTTTATTTGAGTTATTTTTATGATAATAATGACTAATGTTTTTTTCATGATACAGGTTAAAAGTGTGCAGCCCCTAATTTGACAAGAACTTCATGATCACTTTCTGCAAACTTTAACAGAAAAGAATATTAAGACATCCAGAATCTAACACAAATAGAAATCACTTTCTCCCACTCTCCTTTAAAAGAACAAGAAAAAAGATTATATGCCATGTGACATCCCATTTTCAGGTCAGCTAAGGGGAGGAAGATGCACACCCCTCATTCATCCTACCAGACATGCCCACCACTGACATGTGAACATGCTGAACATCTTTAATGGATATAGCTTTAGCATTGACAGTCTGATCTATTTAGTTCTCTTTGATTCCACTAACACAAAATACCTTTGCAAAAGGTCCCACTCCACCTGAGAAATATCCTAAAACTTCACAGATAACAGGTTGATATAAAAAAAAAAATAGGTGAACAAAAAGACACCCAGAGAATTCTTGTATTCTCAACTGGAACCAAACCTGCACAGAATTTCTTCAAGTTCCAAAGAAGGCTGATTATCCTTGGTTGGTTGTATTTCTATTTATCTTTGTCAAGTGTCTCATATGGTACCTGTCTCATAAGTACAAATGAAAGCCCAAAAGCCAAGGTAAGTCACATATCTTTGGGGAGATTCGTGTGAGAGAGATCCTGAAGAAACAACACAAACAATTCTGCACTGAAAAGTTAAGTAAGGGTTTCAAGTCAGAGAATTTTAACTGATTTCATTTCAAAAAATGCATTTGTTGCTCAAATAATACACCCTCGTGCATACCCAAGATTCTAAAGTTCAGCATTTCCCCTAACATATCTCTGAAAATGACACCACTCATTGAAGACTGGAATTCAGTCAAGTATGTGACCCTGAGATGCGAGATAACAAGTTAACTACCTAATGCAGTAGCCGCTCTCTCCTACACCTGGACCTTCCTTCACACCCAAAGTACTCACTGTGGAAACCAGAAGATAACTTCTGAGTGATTGCTCCCCAGAGCTTCCGTAACAGTTGGGTCTTCCCTGTGGGGTACCTCACCTCGGAGCATAGCAGCCTCTAAGATGGTGCTTCAAAGAGTTTAGGGGACACAGGCCCAGCATCCTTATCTCTCTGAAAGTTGCACCCAGGGAGTAGGCTGAGCCCTCCGCTGTAGCTGCACCTCTGTGCCCAGCCTGATTCTGGGGCTTTGACACCACAACTATTGATCTTCAGAGCACACTCAGTCTCTAACACATTACTCTGAGGAAACCAAGTGAAGAAACCCTAATGAGAGGTGGTGAAAAGCAGTGTAAAAAAATTATAGTTAAACTTTACATCTTTTGTAAAAAGTAGCATTAAAAGATCAAGCAAGAAATAATTTCCGGGGGCTTGCAGGTTAGCTCAGTTGTTTAAGCACCTGCTCGGGCAAACTCAGTCAGACGCAGGGGATCGCGGTTCAATCCTCAGCTCCATGTGCCTTACCAGACCCGCCCTCAAGGCAGCCTGAGCCAGCCAAAAATAAATAAATAAATAAATTTCAATGAATCAAGTGCAGAGTTAGTCCCAGGACCAAACTTTCTATCTACCAAATCTTCTTTGGATTTCTAGGTCAATGTTATCTTATTTTCAAAGTTGTCTTGATCATATACTTTAATTAAATGCCAGCCCTCAAAAAATCACATTAAGTTTAAACCTGTCTAGTTAACCCTAACTCTCTTTGTGGTACCCCATATGCCACGTATTTCTGTAAACTACTGAGGAAAAAGTGGATGGAGTGGGTTAGGCAGGTTTAAGGGATCAGGATGGTTATGATGGTGTAATTTGGATTTCCACTGCCGTGGCCAAATACCTAAGCTAAACAATTTAAAAGGAAGAAAAATTATGTTGGCTCATAATTTCAGAGTGTTCTATCCATGGCCTGTTGGCTCTGTCTTCCCAGGTTTGTGGTGATGCAGAACATCATGGCAAGGAGTATGTGGTGTAGCAAATATGCTCACTTCATGGCATATTTACTTTTTTTGCCAAATACCGTGGAGTAAAAGACACAAGAGGGAGGGTTCCTAAGGTCACCGTCAGGGTCATGCCCTGGGTAACTTAACTTCCTCCAAATAGGCCCCGCCCCTCAGAGGCTCCACCCACCCCCAGAACAAAATTTCCTGGTCGCCATGCCTTCAACACATGCCTATGATGCGACATGCAAAAGGCAAACCATGGCGGGTAGAAACTAACATTTTTCTGAATATCTACACCTACCAGGCCATATCTTTACATATGGGCTAATTTGCACAACACAACAGTGCAAAGAAGTCAGTATTGCTACTCTCAAATAACAAATGAAGGAATCAAAGTTCAGTTGGTCATGTGACTCTATCCAGTCCCTGATGTGCCCATTTACCCGAGGACCCCTCTGGAATGATAGATACACATGCTGCATCCTCACTTGGCTCATCACGTTTGCACATGGAGAGTACCACGACCATTTACTTTCCTGGTTTGCAACAATCAAATACAGCTTCACTACGTAACATACCTTTCGCTGTGCCTCACTATAAATAAAAATCAACATGCCACATTTCTCAGAATGTGCTAAGCATGTATGACTTCATAGTGCTAAAATAAAACATTTATTTTGAAAGATTAGTAAACCTAAGATACATTCTTACAGTGATTTAGCCAGTATAGAAAAAATTTACAATGACATCCTTTAACTAGGTACTTAAGAAATCACTTGGCAATTTACTTTTTTGCCAAATGCCGTACATTGTTTTAATGTCAGATAGGAAACAAAAGTTATTTATAGATTGAAATATAACACTATTAAAGCTTAATCTTATATACAGCAACACATTCCAAATAGAATTTTCAACACTACATTTTGAAGTGCAAATCACTGTATTCAGTACAAGTATATGAATGTGGTCTTCTTAATAGAGTGGTAGAGGTGTAACAGAACTCTGAAGAGATGGTGACAAGAAAATTCTAATAATGTCAATGGTACATTTTTTAACTTAACCTGAAAATTAACTTTTGTGATTAAATTTTTAAAGCCTGCTTTTTTGGGGTGCCTGTGGCTCACAGCCAACCAACTAGCAAGAGCCACAATTAAAAGTAGGTTTGCAACAATAAATTTTGTTTTCAACAATGCTACACTTTGACATTTTAGTTAATCTAAATAAGTTTTTAAAAAATTAACACTTCTTATTTAGGTATACAGACGCAACATTTTAGCCTTGTCGGAGAGCATTTTCATAGTCAGATTGGATAATTCTCATTTGGGGAAATTCTGGTGTTTGTAATTTTATGAGCACCAGTTGTCATACGTTAGTTATAACAAGACAGCTTCCTGGATTCCATAAATAAATGTACTTTAAAATACATGACTTTTTAAAATGAATAAAAGTAAGAAAAAAAGTTTCAGAAATGCATGTAAACTGGTTATTGGATCAGAAGTGATAGCACCACCTTCTATTCTTGTACAAACACACAGAACATCTATTTATTTCTAATACATAGCAAGAAATCATGAGGGCTATCAGCTGGCCTTATTTTAGGTGGGACTTCTAAGTTAGTGTGCATTACAGATACAGGAAGATGAGATGAGATGGAAGGCCTGATGTCAAAAGTACTTTCCAAATTCAGAATGCTATTGTCCATTTTTATTCTATAATGAAATTAATTCATTACTAAATAGGGCTGTGAGGGAGAATACAGTGCACTCTGTAAATCTGAGTTTTAGATTATCAACTTTTTTAGGACAAGTTTGTCCCTTGAAATATCTGAGGCAGCAGGACTGGACGGTGCCTCAGAGTTTGTTTCTCTATTTGTTAATCCAGCAATTTATCCTAATTTATCTTTTAAATCAAAAATAGCTGAAGATAATAGCATTAAGTGCTGATTTGTGAACTAATATTTACAATGAAGGAATGGAACCATGATTTGGTTTTTATTTTCATATTTTATTCAATATCTTCTCAAAAAAAACCTCCAAAATTGTAGCCAAAATTAAAAACCTGAATATAACTTTGAAAATATTATCGTTGTTATGCTTCGTGTCTAGGTATCCATCCCCCCAAAGCCTCATTGGGGCAGGCTTCGACAATTTGCAATTGATTCATGATCTAAAGCTGGGCTCATGGGTGTGAGTGCTGCGCCTGCCCTGGCAGAGACAGCCTGAGTGAAATGTGAGGGAGAGAAGGAGGCCTGCTCTCTGCCACTGCTCCTCTCTTTTGCTCTTGATGCTTTTGCTGTCTTCCACCACCATGAACTGCTGCCCTCTGCCACGGGGCACCCTGCTTTAGAGCTGAGTAAAGAAACCCTTCCTTCCTTAACTTGGGGTATCAGGTTCTTTGCCTGAGCAACAAGAAAAAAAAGTCATGGAGACGATCAGCTATGGAAATGTGTTTCTCCATCTCCTCAGATGCATTATGTACTCTGTCATGTTCAGTCCAAGAGGAAGCCTGAGATCACCTCGAGAGCTCTGTAAAAATCCCTGATACATAGCCACATGCCACTAAATGAAATATGAATTTATAGTACAAAATGGGATGAAGATATAGGTGTTTTTAATCTTCCTGAGCAGAAAACAAACACCTATGTGAAATCAACTTGAAAACAGGAAAGGTTTACTACTGTGGCTCCAAGTTGCAAAGGTTTCACTTCATGGACAGTTGGCTCATGTTTCTGGATCTGTTGTGAGGTATAACACACTGATGGGTAGTACATGGCAGAAAAAAGCTGGCAATGACCAAGAAGGTAAAAGGAGAAGATGAGGAGTCCCTCCATACCCTGCAAAGGCACCCCCCCCAGGTGATCCAACCTCCTGCTAGTCTCACCCGTAAGTACTCCAGCACCTCTCAACAGAACCACAGACTAAAGACCAAGCCAAGACACACTGTACTCTATAGGACATTCGAAATCCACATTACAGCTTTAAGGGACTCCAATGTACAGTGGAGGTCAAATCCTTACTAAAACAAAGTGTAGTCTGGGAGCCAGCAACATCAGCCTTTGTGGACAACATACTCAAATATCAGGCCCCATTATGCTCCATGTGAATCCAAACCTGCACTTCATCAATGTGTCTAGGTGATTCACCCACATATATTACAGGCAGGAAAACAAGAGTCCAAATTATTTAGCAATAATGTAGCCAGGCTATGACTTTCACTGTATTATTCTTGTACATTCCAACCTAGCAAAACTGATCCAAGTAAGTATAGTTCCTTCTAGATGCATATCATTTTAGACATACAACACAAATAATATGAAGTGTTTCAAAAGACCCCATAGAGAAGGCTGATATCAAATTTCAAGAAAAAAAAACCAATATACTTCATCCTCTACAAAGTCCCACTGTTTTAATCAGTTTTACTGTGAATGGGACAAAATACCCAATACCCACAACTTAAAGAGGAGAATGTTATTTGTAGCTCATGGTTTGAAAAACAGTGTGGTGGAAGGGTCTGATGGAGAAAAGCTGTGCACATCATGAGAAGCAGAGAGAAAAGGAGGAGCCAGAGACAGCAATACAGACTTCATGGTCACATCACCAACAACCCCCCAGGCCAGACCGCATGTCCTAATGACACGCTCAGGTGTAAAAGCATCAACTGACCCAGTGATAAGTATAGCACCCCCTGATCCATTCACCTTCAAAACACATGAGACTTAGAGGGATATTTTAGAACTAAATCCAAATGAAGAGGCCATTATTAATATAGCAATTATTGTTTTGCTTCCTTTTTTGACAAAGCCACCTTTGTTTAAGAAACTTGAAGTTGCTATGACCCACTTATAGGGCCTTGCCTCTAAGCATGGACGTATGTCGACTGACTTGCATGTTTTCCAACCAACTATGGGCTCTTTCTAAGTGATGGTACATTCAAAGAAATCTAACAAGGTAATCCCATGAACAGACCAGAATCAATCACTCATATCAGTGCTGAAGCCTAAGAGTGACACCTTATAAAGCACCTGAAATGCTTCTGGTCAAACCATCTCCCCACTTAGAAGAACTCCCTCTTAACAACATGCAGGCCTAACACAGTCAGTTTCTTATGTTAAATAATGATCTCTCCTTCTCCAGTTAGATAACTGCTATACTTCTAAGAAATTTGCCACATTTATTTCCTCAAACTTGAATATTGAACTTATTTTTTCAAATTATTGTCATTAATCCAAAAGGAAAGGTAGATAAGTTCTGTGTTTCTGAAAGCAATAAGAATCAGGGAAATGAATTTAAAAAGCTATAACATATTTTTATATTAATTTTATAGAGAAAGAAATAGCATTGAGACAGTTTCAAAACAGGTTTGTAGGACAGTTACAATAATACATTTAAAAGCTATAACATACTAAAAAAGAAAACCCTGACTACTGCATCATTTTACTCATTAAGTACCTTAACTGCTATCCCAGGAGGGGCCTTCCAGTCAATGTAAGCAACAATTATTTATATTTGTATATTAACTTCAAGTTATAATTTTTGTTCATTTAACTACAAGCAAAGAACTTCGAGTAGCCAAATGCTGAGATATTTTAGCAAACAGAATCTTAAGGAACCATTAGGACATACTAATTTTTTTTGTTTTCATGCATTACATATCATACCTCACAAGAGCATAGAGTTGAAGCAGAGAAAATTGATGTTACATATAGTGAATCTGCTAAATAAAAATTTCTAAGCATAATTTCGCTTTCATTATATTTCATGAAGTGAGCAAGAGAAAAGTACGCCTGCATCAGTGTAGTAAAAGAGTTTCTCATCTCAAAAGCCTATCTGTATTTATATCAGGAAAGGGTAGGGGTGCAAAATGACAGCAGCTGGCCTGCCCTTTCACCTTTCTAACAGTGCTGGTGGCAACACTGAAGCTTAATCAATGCAATGGAAGTGACATTTTGCAGTCAAATCAAATTACATGGAAATGAAAAGGAAAATCTGAGGTCCAACCTAAAGGCTATTCCTCTTACCACTGAGGTCATCTCCATGGTAACTAAACGCTACCAAAGTGTAGAGTAAATCCTTCGCAAATCTGCAGAAAGCATGTCCAATTGGATATGATAGTGTCTGTCCCTGTACTTACACTAGCAGTAACAAAAAGGACTTCAGCCAACAAGGAAGCAGAACAGCGCAGTTCTCTGAGCACAACTCAGCAGCACAGATGCCCTCTTCTGAAAGAATGAACTCCAAGTGGAAACTTAAAGGAAAACCCAGATAAAGGAGTGCATTTCAGACTTTAGTGGTTTTCAGAGTTGTTTTTACTTGGAATTAATACAGATATCTTTCTGATCTCTATAAAATCACTTTAACATCATGAGAAAAAATTTATATGGTGTTACAACTGACGTTTTTTTCCTCAACTGCTCTCTCTCTCAAAGAGGCTTCCCTCCCTCTTGTGAGGGTGTGCTAGGAACAGATGGGTGTCAGGGCTGTGTGAAGGCAACACTGAACTGCTGACAGCAAAACAGTGGTGATATCTTTCTCATATGAGTTCCCTCCACACAAGCTCTTCCAGAAGCCTCTAGCCCATCCTTGAATGTTCTGAGACAGTCTGTGGTAATATGCAGCCAGTTCAAACCCAACTGGGGTAACTAGAACTTTGACAACCCATATTTTGTTGCACAAAGTAAACTGATAGGCCCCAAAGTAAGTGCATAACCCGTAGAACCTTGCCTTCTAGGAGCAGCTTGAATTCTCAGGTCTTTATGTGTGTGTGGCCTGGGATTTGAGTGTCCTCTACTAATGAAGAAACATTAGCAGGAGGTCAGCTATATAAGCCAGGTTCATTCAGTATACATAGGGCTGAACAACATTAACCATAGGTGTGCATGACAATCTTTGCATGGTTTAATATAATCATTTAATCATAATAAAGATGCCTATGATTTTTATGATAAACATACTCAACTCAGATTTGTCCAGAGAAGGCTGAAATATGATATCATCAACCACTGTTAATATGAAATTTAAAAGATATCAATGGTTTATGCATTTGGTAAGGCAAATGGGAACATGAAAGTTTGATATAAAATGTCCTTTTTTGTTCAAATATATAAAACATGCTCATAATATACTACCCCTGTTAAAATATACACTAATGAGTAAAGCAGGGGTCAGCATAATTCTGAAATCAAAGTTATGTTATAAAGCTATAGTGACAAAAAAAGCATGGTACTGGAATGAAACAGGTATGTAGATCAGTGGAACAGAACAGAGGATAGAAAATGAATACCGAACAGGTTCAGCTATTTGATCATTGACAAGGAAGTCAAAAATCTTCACTGAAGGAAAGCTAGGCTCTTTAATAAATGGTACTGTGAAAAAATGACTGTTCATGTGCAGAAGATGGAATTGAGAAATATCTACCTTACTATGTATTATGGCAAAATCAAAATGGACCCAAGATCTATATGTTAAAACAGAAATGTGCTAGAAAATAAAATAGATAACATTCTTGAAGTTATCGGCATAGGCAAGGACTTTGTGAATAGAATCACAAGGTACAAGAAATAGTGCCAAGAGTCAATACATCCAATCATAGCAAATGAACAAGGTTCTTTCCAGCAAAGGAAGCAACCAACAGAGTAGAGAGCCAATGAGCAAAAACTTTTTCAGTTGTTCATCAACAAAACACTACAATCTAGGAGATAAGAGGAAAAAGATCAGACCCCTCCCACAAATAAAGGACCCAATAAAAACTGTGCAACTGAAATAGATGCTTCTCAAATGAAGTCTAAATGCCCAGTAAACACAAGAAAAATGTCCAATATTCCTGGCTGTGAGAGAAATGCTAATTAAAACAATACAGTAATACCTTGCTTCACCAGTGTTGCTGTTTGCAAATAATTCCATCAGTGAACAGAAGCATTTGGCAAATTTGGCTTGCTTTTGGTAACTCCAAATCAGGTGATGAGCAGGACCTTGACTATGTTCCCTGCACAAATATGAATGAGGCCATCTTCCCCAGAATTGTGCAACAAGTGAAGTTTGTGAAAATTGGTACCACTATACTGAAATTCCTCCTTACTCAAAAAAAAAAAAAAAAAAAAAAAAAAAAAAAAAAAAAAAAAAAAAAAAAAAAAAAAAAGACTATCACTGAGAAATCAACTAACAAATTCTGGCATGGCTATGAGCATGAAAGGAAACTTTTTACATTGTTGGTAGAAATATAAAGCAGCATAATGGAAATCAATATAGAGATTCTTTAGAAACCCTAAAATCAGAAATTCCATTCGAAGTGCCACGCCATCCCCAATTCCAGGGCACACTGAGACAGTAACTGAGACTGGGCGTGGTGGCACATGCCTGTAACCCCAGCACTTGGGAGGCTGAAAACAGGAGAATCACTACGAGTCTGATTTGTGTAGTGAGACCCTGTAGACCCTGAACTAAATACATTAAAAAAAATCCATTCCACTCAGTTATTCCCCTTGTAGGTAAGACATCAGTCACATGTGATGGTGCAACCCTCTAATCTCATCACTGAGGAGGCTGAGGAAGGAGGATCACGGCAAGTTTAACAACAGATTGGGTGGCACAGTTCATTTGAAAGGCAGACTGTACTACATACAGAGTGAGGCCCTGACTCAAAAAAAATTTTTTTAAAGAATGAGGACATTATAGCACGGTGATATAAGCAAACCCACTCTTTTAGCCACACAAATCATAATTACTAAGTCTTGGAAGCAGCCTACATATCTATCCACAGATGAATCAATAAAGAAAATCTTGTACATATACACAATGGAATACTACTCAGCCCTAAAGGAGGATAAACTTCAGTCATCATTGGTAGGAAAATAGATACACCTTGAGATCATAATCCTAGTGAAATAACTCAGACGCACTTCCAAATAGGAAGACCAAGGAATGGAGGGAAAAAGGAGGGAGAGGAAAAGAGAGGGGAGGAGAGACGAATGGAGATGTCTCTGTACCAATTCTGCACAAGGAATATAATCACTATGTTATGCAGTCCTGTACAAGGTAAACACTGAAAGATGAAATTGCACACCAATGCAATAATGTCTAGAAAGAAAGTCTTTCTTTCTGAATATTGGTGAAAATAGCCACATCGTTGCATTAAGTTATTAATCTTCCTTTACGAAAAATATGGCACAATTATAGTTTTACTGTAAGTCTTCTAAAAACCACTGAGAAATTGCATGTCATACTACCATCCCACACAACTGCACATCAGTGTAACAGAAATGAACAGGCTCTGGGCCTGGAACCGCTGGTCCCAGATGCCTGTGTTGGTTACATTATCTACTTGTTTCTTGCTAATGTGTTTCACTGCAACATGGAGCTACTTCTTCTGGCATTTCTTAGCTCACAGGATGGTCCAAAGTAGCAGGGGAATCCTCTCTGAAAGCCCTCTGGGAAGGATCCAGTGATAGACAGGATAGCATCACATTATAATGTTAAAAAGACTTACCACTGCTCCTTCAGAGAGACCATTTCTGTAATAGTAAGGAGATAGCCAGACACCATATTTGCATTTTGTAATACAGGAAGGCTAAGAATAACTGGACAACTTCAATATTCCTAATTCTTTATGTATAGTTCCTATTAAAAATCAATTCTCAATTAGCAGTTTTATGTGCTGCCTAACTGAGCACTTGACAAATTTGGGTATAAAATGGTATAGAAAAATACAATGACCTAGGAGAGCAACCTTGAAATTTCCTTTTCCAAAATCACTACTTGATGCCAGAGTATTTCCTTAGGATTTGGTCCTATTTCTAGTGAGACCATAATAAAAGAGAAAAAAAATAGTTATATTTAGGCTTTTATACACTGAATTCTGTTAAATTCTATTGAATTAACCTTTTGGGTAATTGAAGTGAAACTGAGCAGTGTGATTTAGAAGAACTCAACCTAGTTCCTAAGGTTGCTACCTTCTCTCACATAGCATTAGACATGTAGGGCCAAATTTGCTATCCCTGTAAAAGTGTTTCTCCTCTTTTATCCCAAGAGCCATTTGGGGCAATTGAAAATGTTTTATCAGCTCCAAATTTTAAGTTTCAGTAGTTCAAACTGATCCTTTCTATGTACCACTAAATTTAAAAACAAAGACAGGAAGACTTTCTATAAATGATCACAAATCACACACTATCAAAGAAACAGAATGACAAGATTTAAAAGTTACTGTGTCATATTTACTTTGGAAATTGCTATTTTAACTAAAATACAGTTTGACAGCACAGCTTTAAACTCCTAAATGCTTCGCGATGTTATCTAACTAATAAACTTGTGGCTTCATAAACCACAAAGCTCCTGAGATACTATCTTCTTTGAAAAGGGTGTGAGCCTGCCAGGTGTAAGGAAGCAGATGCGATCTCCGGATTGGTGAACCGCAAAGTGCCTATCTATTTTCAGAGATTATAGGGATGGCACTGGTGCCATTGGTTAAGATAGTAAATTGATTTCTTCAATAAACTAGTGCTCTCATTCACTCACCACAATTTTCTAAAATTGCCCTTTTGATCTGAAGCTTCCAGTCCCGGTCAGACATAATTTTTTATTTTGGAACACTGAAATCTATACTCCCAGCTATTTTTTCCTTACATGACCAGAAACATAAAGCTTTTTCTCTTCATTCACTCCACTGAAGTGCAGGACTTCTTTTTAAATGTATAGTACTTCCATGGCTATCAACCTTTTTAAAAAGAATAAAACCTTAACAACTGATATTTCATAACTTGAAAGGGATGTGGGTAACCAGGAATGATCTGCTATGCAGCTAAATTCTAATTAAGGAGTGGTTCAGATATGATCTATACAGATTTTGGCTTCCCTTTGAAGCCACCTGAAATTTACACCCTGCATATAAAAATCAAGGTTGGCAAAATATACAAAGTATATGTGTTTATACATATTTATACGTGTGGATATAAGTATACCAGTAGATTCTGATATTCAGTGCTTTGAAATGTGTACTGTTTTGTCCTTTATTACTACTTCTGATATGGGTTAATGTTTTTGAAAACTTACTCTTATGTATGGGTACGCTTTTAATCACTATGAATTAATAAAAGCCTATAATATTGAAAACTATTACTAGTCCCATGTTCCTGATGAAAAGCTATTGTGGGGAGAGTTTGTATCACTTGTCAAAGCCCCATAGCTGGCAAAGGTTCCAAGGACATAGGGCCTTCCATGGGAACCATGTTAATATGAACACTGCAGTGTATGTGGGGAATACATATTTCTTGACATTTGAGGGATTAAATATGTAGAGGATGGAGCTGCGCTGATGAATGTGGGACAGAAGCAAGAGCGATGACAATGACTACGATGCTCACACAGTATTGATAGTGCTGATGATGGTAAAAATGATATCAACCAGGACATGACTACCACTTCCCAGCAATTGTGCAAGCAAATCTATTTCTCCTTCAATGCGCTAGAACAAGTCTGTGAGGTAGGCGCTGTATCTCTTCCGCAGGAGAAAACTGACAGTTAGCAGGCTACTCATACTCATAGGACTAATCCAGGGTAAGAGAAAATTACGTGCCAACTCTCCAACTCCAGCACCCCCACTCCTAATAATTATAGTGTTTTCCCTGCAAACTAATAAAAGATACCTAACACTTCTGGAGCTCTATGTAGGTCCCAGATGCTGTGCCAGGTATCTTTGCATATCATTTTCTCATTGACAGCTATGAAACAGGTTGTACAATTTCTCAGTTTTGGGGTTTACTTGATTAATTCAATTAACTTTGATTAAATATGTTTGATCAGTTCAGATTGTTCTTTGGATGCTGAAAATAAAACAGTAAGAAAAAGCAGACTTGGTTCTTGCCCTCGCAGTGTTCATAATCAAGAGAGAACCTGAGGCAGGCAGAAAGAATGACACTGCTCAAATCATGCAACAGCTAACTGGCCCCTAGGAGACCTAGACACAGACAGATTCCAACTCTTATTCTTCTTTATATGTCTATGTCAGTCACAGAAGTGAAGAAAAAAACTAGGCAAACAATTCAACCAGGAAATGAAATTACATCACCCAGAAGCCACATGAGTTTAAAACATATATCAGTTTGGTAAATAATACTCCAAATTCTGGTAAAAACTGGTCAACATTGACTGCAAATCATTCTGGTCCATCACTCTACCCATAAAAGTTCTTCAGTGCTTTCAGGAGATTTTTCAATACATAAGACTATAAAAGCTATGGAAGATATATGAGAGTACTTTTCTGTACATGGGAAACATCCTCTTATATTACTTCCTATCTTTACAAATACTATGGTACAATATTATTTACATTAATAATAATATTCCCATTCTACTATGATCCAGATGAAAGCTCATGGTGTTTTGCTTTGTTTTGTTTTGTTCAGAGCCCTGGATCTTCTTAGAAGCAAGACTTCTTCTATACCTTGAAGAAGAGAAGATGAAAGGAAGAGGAAGGGGCAATATATTGTCAGTAATCAAGAGATCTGACATAGTACTGATGACCCCACCTCTAAATTAACATTTTGGAACTCCCCTCCCCCCTTGAAATTTCCAGTACTTGGCCTATTAGCTCCATCTCTCAAGGATCTTGGCATAGGCACAAGTCCGTGAACTTCACACCCGTGGTTGTGTACCTGAAGTGCAAATGTCATGACATACCCTACTGGCTGGGGGAAAGTAGGAGCCTTGATTATGGTACAGTGTGTCCAACAGTTTCCAAAACCCAACCTTACAGAAGGAAGATCTTGTTGCACCACACAGCAGGCAACTCATTCACCTATTTTCTAAAGACAAAGTTTCCCCCCACCTGGACATCAGAATTACCCAATATCATCTAAAAAATTGTTGCATGGGGGGACAAAGTCAATTAAGACAAATATTTAATGATGGGTCCAATAAACCTATACTTTTTGAAGCATGCAATATAATCTGATGCAGTTAGGTGAAGCATCTATCCCTAGAGATCTGACAACTGTTTTCCACAAGCCCCCCAAAAATGTACCATATTTAAAGCACAACAGAGGAATTCAGTCCATTTATGGTTACTACAACCACCAAAAAATCTTTCTGTCCTTCATATATTATTTAAACCCATTCTGTTTATCCAAATCATTGGTAATGAGAAGAAGCTGGCCCTGATCCTCTAGTTAAAAAAAGAAAAATAGACTGATAAAAGATATATAGGTCCTAGTTAAAACCTGAAGCCCACTCATATCCTTACTGAAACTTTGAAAGGCAAAAGTATTAATATTATTAGACATTTCCAGTCTTTCTTTGCTATGCATTCAATAAACACTTACTGAAGACCTAATCTGTGCCAGTCCCTGTGAAAACCAGGAAGTAACTGGCAGTGAAAATGTTAGCTCTACACTTCGGAAACTTACGATTTAATGAGGGAGAGAGACAGAAATAAATGAATGCAATTATTTATCTAGCATATGGGTTACAATGACGCCACACACAGCATGTAAGGGGAGCATCCAAGCAGGGGCTGAACTCATCCTGCAGGGTCAGGGAAGGCATGCTGGAAAGCGAATTGCATATGTTGAAACTTGAAGAATGAGTACGAGATAGCTGGGCCAAGAAAGGAGGAAGGAAATTGTGGGCAGAGAAAACAACAGGTGCAAATGCAGGGAGGCAGAGAAAAAAAATGGTGTGTGCAAAAGTCATGGGTAATGCGCTCTTCCTGGAGCAGAAGTTTTCTCAGCATAAATGCGGAAAGACGAGCCTCAAATTAGGTCACAGCAGCCTTTTCCATCACGCAGGGAGGTAGTGTTTCATCCTGGATGCGATGGAGAGCTCCATAATCCCTGTAACACAGTCAGATTTTCTTGTTAAAAGTTCACCAATGGTGCACGGGAGGTTTTGAAAGAGGTCATACTGCAGGCAAAGGACACTGGAGTGGTAGAGCTTGACCCTTGGCAGATGAAGATTTTATCCATTCTGAGGAGCTGGAACTGTCAGAAGTTGGTGAATGAGAGCATGGGCAAGAGTAACAAGATAGCTTGGGCCTTCCAGGACTCTGAAAAGGGCCTTCATAGTGCAGAGTGGATGAGTGTGGGCCCTTGGCTCGGCTCTTGCCTGGGTTACCCTGTCAAATTTATGCAAGTTATTTATTTCCTCTGCCTAGTTATTTGATCTGTCTGCTACTTCTTCAGTAAAAAGGGATGGACAAATGATATATGCTTTCCTCAAAAGGCCATTGAAGGACAAAATCAGTTCATACATAACATGTAAAGTATACTGGACAGTACTGACAGCATAGGAGGTACTAAGCTAGCATTAGCTTCTGTGGATGTTATGGTTTACCGGGATCTGATTCTCCAGGCTTGGCCCAGACATTGGAAATGTGTAAGTCACATACTAGACCTCAGAGAATCCAGAAGCCTCCCACATGCTCTGAGGTGACAAGGGGGTTTAACAAAACAGGAAACAGTCCCATAGAATCTTCAATCTTGAGTTCTTGAGGTACCATCTTTTTTTGTTATTGATTCTTATATGCCTAAAGCCACATTACTCATTGTGCGTATGTTGCCTGTACCCTATACTTTTAAATGTTTTAAATACTCATATTTCTTAATAGTTCAGAAGCATGGGACTTTACTGAGACGATGTATGAAAAATATATGGTCATGTACTTTGTCTTTTCAAAGTTTTATTTCATGGTAACATGCCTATAATTATGTTTTTCTTCCAAACTAGGAATAAGATGGATACTAAATACTAGTTTTTAGCTGAGCATGTTAGTACATTTGCAACTGAGGTAGAGAGTGGCAGTTTCAAGTCCAGCCTAGCAACTGTAATGACACCTTGTCTCAGAATTTTAAAGTGTTTAAAAGACTTAGGATGAGGTTTAGTGGTAGAGTGCTTGAATAGCATGTGGAAGGCCATGTGTTCAAACTCTAGTTATATATATATATTATACATATATATATATTCATGAAATAACATAAAATACATGCTGACTTGTATAATATATATATATATATATATATATATAAATTCAAAGTACTTAGCTTAAATCTGTGGAAGAATTTCTTTTATTTTAAATTCAGATTTCTCAAATTTAATAACATTTTTCTGAAAGGCTGTTACATTTTCTGAATGGTCTATGCATTTTGAAATATAATTTCACTAATAACCATATTTATCCATATGTATTTTTGCTTTTGTGGCAGAATTTCTATTATTTACAACTTTTAAAAATTTATACTATAGTTTACATATAATAAATTCAGTGGCTTTCACTCCATTTGTGTTGAAAAAAATTTGTTTGACAAAAATAAATAAATGAGAAGAATTTCTTTGAAAATATTTAATAGCCAGGTGTTCTTAAAATCATCTGAATAATTTATTTCTATTTTAAATGATCTGTTATCAACAAAAAGGCATTTCACAAATGTATATGCATATTATTAGTAGTATGACTACAACTATTTAAAATGCATACGTAATAAACATACTGGAAAGAACATTTTAAAATGTACTCATATTTCTTTCCCCACATTTTCATTTCCTTGGTCGTTGGGGGTTCTAATGATGTTTTGTAAATGAGATTAATTGTTTCCATACTGAACATCACCTTTCCTGGCTCCCAGCTGCTCCTTCAGCTTCACAATCGGAACTTCCCTTCCTTCCTTTTGATTTTAGGTTCCTCCCTTTACCCTCTAAGGCTCTGTGCTTGGCCTTTCCTTTTTTATGGTTCCTTATGTATGGACTATGTCCCCCTTGTGCCTTCACACTCCAGATTCACAGCTTCCTGATGCTTTTTACCTAACTCAAACTTTTTGAGCTTCAAGTGCATGCAAAATGAACCATTTTCTGTTATGCCCCAGGTTAGCTCTTTATGAGAACATTAAACAAGACAAAAACTCCCCAGACAGATGCAACTTATCAATAGACACCTATTCTCTGTGGAATGAAGAAAGCTGGTTTTACTTAGCAAAGTTCACTTGGTGGGTGCTCAATAAACTATACCAACCCTTAAATTACTATGCTGGGTATCCACAGGGGAGGATGAAGGCTGCATACCAAAAACTCTTTTCCTCCATCAAGCTAACTGATTACAATTGGAGTTTCCTCAAATGAGCTTGTTTGATAATTTGTCTCATTACTACTGAAAAGGAAATGGAAATCAAGGACTAGAGGGCAGGAAGCAGTAAGAAAATATGATCAAACGTTATAACACAGAGATGCTGGCTTAGTGCAAAATAACAAAAAAGACTGGTATGTCAGAAAATATGTATAATTAATAAATGCTTAACTTTGTAATTAAGCTAGTGTGCTCAAATATTACAAACAATATAACTATGTGAATAATCTTAAAAGCAAAGGAAGATAGAGATAGTACAGAGAACCAATGCTGAGTACCATTTATTACTGTCATACTAATTCTAGGCTTAGAATGTACTTTGAATTGGATTGCCCAGTTACCCACATCTATATTATATCATCTCTAACACAATATCAGCCTCAATCTTCGGGAAAGGACTGTAAACAAAGTCCGAATGACTAAAGATAGATCATTACTGACACATCCACAATAAGGGAGGCAACAAAGAGTAATGAGCATAATCAGACAAGTAAATTTGGGCTAAATACCAAGAAATAGTGAAGACCGATGAAGGCAGGAAACTTCCAAGGGAAAAAGATCAGAGAAACACTTCAATCCTTGAGGAAGAGCTTTTCATTCAGAAGAGTATTTGATAAAGGATTCCAACTGGTAAATTAGGAGGGGCAGGGGACAGAAACTATTTTTACATCAAAAAGTTAAACACAAATAGGGGGACTGACTTCTTCACCAAATAGGAATACGTGATTTTGCAAACCAATCTCATCTGACCCATATTATGGAACACTAATCAAGGAAAGCATTTGGATTCAGAATGAACAGAGTTCAAATCTCCACTCTCTCACTTACCAATAAGTGAATTCAACTAAAGGCTTAATCTTTCTGAGCCTGTTTCCTCCCTCCATTGAAAAATAAGTCAGAAAGACTGGTATACTTGGTACAGGGTCTCACTATGCAGACTGGACTTGTAGTGATCTCCTTGTTTTCAGCCTCCTCAGCGCTGTGATTACAGGTGCTGTAATCAAACCCCAGTCCTTGCACTAGCCTAAGCAAGTCTGCTGAGCTATATCACCAGCCCTGATAATATATATTAATATAAGAATTAAGCATAAAGCACAGAATCCTGCCTGGATTACTGTAGCTATTTAATAAATAGTAGCTCTTATTATTATTACATTTTTTAGCTCCAAATGAGGCATTTTTGACTCATTACTCTAAAAACTTCCTGGGCTGGCCAGATAGCTCAGTGGACTAAAGCACCAGCTTAGGCAGAATGCAGGGCCAGAGTTCAGTCCCCAGCACCACAAGCCATGCCAACCCCACTGAGAAGCAATTGAGACTGAGTGTGGTGTCACATGCCTGTAATCCTAGTGGTTGGGAGACTGAAAATAGGAGGATCGCTATGTGTCCAATCTACATAATGAGCCCCTGTAGACCCTGTACTAAATGAAATTTTTTTAAAAATCAAGAATTTCTTTTTCTTCAGAGTAGCCAATCAAAAAATCAAATTCCATTATGGCTTTACAGGTGATCCCATTTCCTAAATTCAAAGTTTTTCCAGAAATCCAGTGCAGCAATAAGGTAAGCTGCTCTGAGCCAGGCATGGCAGCAGAAACCTGTAACTGCAGCACTCAGGGAGGCTGGGGTAGGAGGATTCGCAGCTTGCGCTCGACATGGACAACTTGGCAGCTTAGCGATGCTGTTGTCTCAAAGTAAAAAAGAACTAAGGATGCTGCTCAGTGCCAAAGCCTGAGGTGAACCCGCAGCACTGAGGCAGGATCTGAGGGCATGGCAGAGGGGTCAGGGAAACGGCATGACCCGCTAAGGCAGTGTCAGGACACAGGCAGGGAGCGGTTCCCCAAACCCGCACATGGAGCTGGCCACACTGCTGTATTCAATTCTTCTTGCCAGGACTCAATGGGATGGCCCAGACCTAACATCACCTAAGGCGATATTAAAGAGTCTCTGCTGGGAGGTAGAAAAAGTCCCCGCTGGGCTCAGCAGCGCCTGCGTGCTCTCTTCTTCCACGCTGCAGAGCGCACTGGTTACCCACGTGACCCAAACTCGCACGGTTCTTTCCCCATCTTTCATAAATGTAAAATTTCACTACCTTTCACACTTTGTATTTTGCCTCATACCTTTCACACTTTTTATTTTTCCTCACTTAGAGAAAAGTCTAGAAACCCCCTTTGGAAGGAGTTCCCAGAACACCAGAACCCAGTAACAGTACTCAAAGAAAAATAGAAAAAGACTTGCCCCTACTTAACATAAATTCACCACATTTACATATATGCAGACAGCTGGATCATTCGCCCTCTGACACCCTTGTCATCGTTTTCTTTTCTCTTCAATGTGAAAAACGAATTATAAATTTCAAACTTCAGTAAATCGGTATGTTTAAAAACTGGCAACTGTATACTACTTATTTTTTCTGGACTATGCCATTAGAAATTTTAAACAAAATAAAACCCCAGACCCTGCGCCTACATGCAGGTGCTTTAATCCGCTGAGCTATTTGGCTGACCCTCAAAACACCTTAAAGTTCATCGGTCTTGTGCTCCTTAGTCAAGCTCCTTTTTAAGGTACAGAATATATCTGAGATTTAGATTTTAGGTACTTGCTAAATAGAAAATCACTTGAAGTGGGGCTGGGGAGATAGCTCAGTAGAATAAGCACTTGCCTGGCAAGCACAAGGACCTGAGTTCAATCCCTAGCTCTGCAAAAATAAATAAATAAATAAATTTTAAAAATAAATAAATTAAAAAAAATAAAATCACTGGAAAGGATCAGCATGACACCATTAAATCCCATGAATCTTTGACATAAGTACTTTAAAATGATAATTAATGTTTCAAGTAAAGATGATTAAGGTACTGTTATCTATACAGAAAGGTTATGTTCACGATATATTGCTTCTAAAATAAAAAGTCTAGGGTCAGCCAAAGAGCTCAGAAGATTAAAGTGCCTACAAGCAGGTGCAGGGGCCTGGGGTTTGATCTCTCGGCCTACCATGCTGGCCCCGCCCCCAGGACACGCTGAGACAATCGATTGAGCCTGGGCGTGGTGATGCGGGCCTATAATCCCAATACTTGGGAGGCAGTAAACAAGCGGATCACTACAAGCTACGAGTTGAGTTGGATCTATTGGTGAGACCCTGAACACCCTGTGGACTCTTCCCTAAAATACAAAAAAAAAGTTTTTAGACAGTGGTTGGTAAATCGATAACAATAAAAAGCGCTAAGGTGTGCTCCTCATATAATTAGTAAATATACTTCACATTCCAATTTAGAAAAAGCATAAATGAACCAATTAAATGAAAATGATGTAGCTTGCAGACATCAGTTATGGTATCAAAAAAGTTCTTCAATAAGTTTATGCACTTTTAATAAGCAGCAGAATTAGTAAAAAAAAAAAATTTAGAAAAATGAGAACTCTGATGCATTCAGAGCCTATAGATCTAAACCAGACAAAACAAAGCCTCAGAAATGTGTTTGTTCATTAATTCTTAAAAAGCCAGACTTTGAGTTGCTATCATGTCATCTGGCACCAAACCATACTCAATTTAGAGCAACTACAAAGTGGAACCCATAGTCTACATTGGCAGGGTTTTTGATCACACTAATTAACAGCCATTTTGTTTAAAATAAACAGATACGAGTCTAATTGCCTTTTTTACATAAGAAAGAGAAGATCTTAAAAGTAAAAACATGCGAAAAGGAAAGATCAGAAAAACGCCACTCAGACAGATACGTGTGTGAGGAACTCAGAGCAACTCTAAGCTGTTCTACCCACTGACAACCCAGGGCAAGCCCAGGTGCCTTAGAGCTCAGGGAGGAGACGGGAAGCCCAGAGGTGTGGGATCTGAAACCAACTGCTCATCTTGCACCTCCTCCCCACACAAAGCCACCATACTTCAGGGTGAAATGTGATGGGCAGTGGCAAGCCTGCTCATTCTAATTAGGACAGAAGCTCCTAGGACAGACACACCACCCTGCCTACCCTCAGAGGCATACACAGTGCCTGAAGAGGAAAGGGCATGACAGCGCAGTTGAAAAACAAACTGTGGGCTGGTGTATTAAGTTCCAGATGTTGTACTTGGGGCCAGTAGAGCGACGACCTGTTTTCGAACACCCTCAAATGATTGTTTAATGTAAAGTTGATTGTGCTGGGTTGATGGAATCTATGCTGATTTAAACACCAACAGCTGAGTTTATGTGCATGCTGAATTTTCATCTCCCTAGTCTGTCAAAGCAGTTCCTGGAGACATTCAGAGGAGTCTTCAGCTGCCAGAGTTATCCTGCAAGGATTATCAGCTATTGGGCCTTATTTTAATTAACAAGTAATATGCTAATCAACATGCTATAGAAGTGTAATGCTCTACATAATTTAAGCTTTGAACTAATGAATATGATTTTAAAGCAGCCACTACTGTGCACTTATGGTGAAAGGTTTTCACACACAGCCAATATAATAGACTTGTCAGTTGTATTACAGTGTATAATATCAACAATACAGGAAACAATAATTTTCAAATCATTACCTGATTTTAACCTTTTCAAAGAACTTTTTCCCCTTGGTTACTCAAAGAACACTTGACTACTCAAAAACATTCATCTCCCATTAATCATTATATCTCTTAGATAGAAAAAAATATGACTATACAGAGGGAGTTTCCAAAGTCTCTGGGGGAATCGACTTCAAGGCTAAACAAATATAATCAGCATACATTATTGTCTATATTCTTAAAAGCTTGAAGCTGAAACTATGCTCTGCTGGTAAATGCTTAACAAGTGACTCTCCAGGAGAAACTGGGGAAAGCCCTGATGTGTAGCATTTGCAAATTTCATGGTGAAAGACTTAAGTTGGCCAATTTCAAGCTACTAGCCACCATGAAGGCAACGGACACAGAGTTGGGAAGAGATGTACCCAAGTGGCTCCCAGACTATAGAATTTTATTTGGTGAGCTCAAAACTCCTTAAAAATTCTACACAAGGGGCAGCAAGATAGCTCTGTGGACTAAGCTCCTGCTTAGGCAAGTGCAGGGACAGGGTTCGATCCCTAGCACCACAGGCTACTCTGGCCCACCCCTGGGGATAAGGGCTACCATCAAGACCACATGTGGTGGTGAACACTGTATTCCCAACACTGGGGAGGCTGAAAACAAGAGGATCTACAAGTCTAAGCTGCATAGCGAGATGCTGCATCAAATACATTAAAAAGAAAAAAAAAAACAAAACTTAAGTTGATGATGGTATTTTCAAATATCCACATCTGTGAAGCCTCAGTATTGAAACATAAATACACAAAGTTGTTGTCTTTTCACCTCATAAGACCTTGGCACCATTTTCATGTTGTCTTGTCCAGGTTATACAACAAACAAATATAGTTCAATTGCTCTTGATAAATGACATGTATTTGTAAGAATCCAAGTGCTGGTATAAGGTAGAGCTTCCCAAAGATGATTTAGAGTTCCCCCTCAGAAATGATCCCCAAAGGCCGGGCTTTCCAGTCCTTTTCAAATAGCCTTTAGTATTTTAATACCTGAGATTCAGGGAAAAGAAACTGTAACCAAGAAAAGAAACTATTAGGCCAATTTGAAGTTAATTTATCAAGCTAATCTACAAGTCCTCTGTCTGCTCTGTAAGTCTTCTGTTTGTGTACATATAAAAGATAAAAGGCTAGCAGTACTCCAGAAAACTGGAAAATCATTTAACATATGATAAAAACTCTGATCAATCAAAACCTTAATGAAAGTTGGCTAGCTATTTTAAGGTGTATTAAACTTTTATGAAACAATTAAATAGATACAGTTTTTGTGTACCAAGATTTAATAATTATTGTCATTTAGGGAGTAAATGCCTGAAAGAAACCAACTGGATGTGTCACAGGTGAAGTTATCCATTTTGAAGAACCATTTATAAATACGAGATAAAACAATGAGTTTTCATACATATTTCAATATATAGATACATACATAATTTTGTTCAGGTAGATCTTGGTTTAATAATTTGTCAGACAATCTCAAATGACTTACTTAACAAAATAATTTGTTATCTAACATAAATAATTTGGCTTACAAAACAAGAAAACTGGTTGCCTATATTTGCTGCTTTCAAATGTTGTTTGGATAACTCCATCTAGATGATACTACTCAATCTTATATTTTTTTAAATACTGTTTTCTTGGGGGATATTTAGTCTATAGACATTTAGAAGATTACTATGCCATAATTATTTTTACTCTGTCATAATTTTAAAAGCTTTTATTATAAAAAAGTGTTCATGTGAAGAGAGTGTGGACTAATTACAACATGTCACATGCTTAACTTTGTATGTACTTTGCTAAAAATACAACTTGTTTAAAAGTGGTAAAATTCAAGAAATTATCAAATAAACACCTATTGTATTCCAATTCTGTAAACTACTTTGGGAGTATATCAAAATTCAGTGCACTAAAAAAACAGAACCTAGCTACAATTTCTCCTGATAGAAGAAGCATCAGCAAGCATCTGGAAGGACAGAATCAGGTGCCCCTCACCTTGCACACACAGCCTCCAGCACAAGATCTTGCAAAAAGTAGGTGTACCAAAGATGCACATGAGCTGAGCTGACGCTGGAAGTGATGCTGAGATATGAAAGGCAGGGACAGGGAGAGACACTCTCAAGAGGCTGTGGGGACCTGCGCTGTCGCCTCTCCTGTGCTTCTGGCTCTCACCAGGCTATGTATTATCAAGGCGTTAGAACAATGAGTACCGGGCAAAAGATAAATGACACTTCAGAAAGCACAGAAAGAAGAAATTTTATTAGAGAAAACTCAACAGGCTGCATTGAAACTTTAATGAGAAGCAGAATAGAAAATCTTGCAGTCAACCCCAGCCAGAGCCCTCACACCTCACATGTGTTCTGCAGTGCTCCTCCAAGGGCAGTCTGTAGAACATGGCTCCTTACCCAACTGAGTGAACCAGGAGATGAGCACAGGGTCCCACAGTCAGGCACACACCTGGCAGCGTCCTGGTATGCCCATTGATTCTAACAATGAAAAAAAAAGTCATCCTTTGACCTTTGAGTGTTTTTGTTTTTTCCTTCTTTCATCTTTTGAATGTTCTGGCTGTGTTTTATAACAGTATTGCATCACGACAGAGTCAAAATTTAAAAAGAAATACTGGTCCTCAGCACAGAGTCTGCAAAGCCCTGTTGTATAAAACGGAACTACTCTGGAGAACTCAGCGAAACCTCTAAATAAACCCACGAAGGTGCTGAACTTTTTTGGTCAACTATTAAATCAAAAAGTCAACTATTAAAGCAAAATAATTAACAATCATAATGGACTCACAATAAAAATACCGCAAACTTAACCTATGAATATTATTCAAACAGGGTCCCCTGGCTGTCTCTCAAGGCACCACCCACCCCACACTGAGTTCCTTTCCCTACATTAGCCCCCGACCCAGGGAGTGTTTCAGGGAAAGGATAGTGTTTGAATCTTTGTTTGGTCCTGGGACAGAGCAGTTTCATAAAGGAAATCGCAGCAGAGAACAGCAAATAAAATGATACAGAAGAACTGGTCTGTGATTCAGTGATGCATAAGAAATTCCAATCTAAAGAAAATTTCATGACATAGTTCCAAAATCAGGTAAAATATTCCACTATAATGCTACAGTATCCAATGAGCACTTCTATTTATATATTCATACATGAATTCTGAAATTTTTATCTCAATTATGTTATTTCCTTTTATACTTTTAATTTTTTATAGTTTATTAGTACATATTTGCAACACATGTTCACAGTCCTCTTACACAGTTGGTACAAGTACATAACACACCTTAATTTTCTTTTTTCTTTTTTCTTTGCATTTAAGGGAAGGGTCTACAGGGTGCTCAGGGTCTCACTACTAGATCAGACTCATAGTGATCCACCTGTTTACAGCCTCCTAAGAGCTGGGATTACAGGTGCCCACCACCATGTCCAGTCTCAATTACTGTCTCAGTGGGCCCCAGAGATGGGGCCAGCATGGCAGGCCTGGGCACTGAACACCCAACCCCTGTGCCTGCCTGCAGGTACTTTACACCACTGAGCTATTTGGCCAGTGCTTGAATTATCTATTTTTAATCTGCCCCAATCTTGTGACCCCCCCCTTCCTGTCTGAGAAAGATCCATTCCCCCAATTCTTTTTATCATCCTTTTATTGTTGCTTTTTATAGTTTGGGTTTCTCATATAAGAAAGAACATGCCAATTTAAGTTGTGAATCTAATTGATTTCACTTAATATGGTCTCAAGGAGTACTGACTTTTCCACAAACGACTCAAATTTATTCTTCTTTATGGCCAAGTAGTACTCCATTTTGTGTAAATACCACAAATTCTTTACCCATTTATGAACTGTGCTGTTATACACATGGGTGTTGATGTATCACTGTAATATGATATCTTTAACTGCTTCAGAATGTACTAGAATTTACTTTTTAAATATTGGTATATATTAGATTTAGTGAAAGAATTTCATAGTTCATAATCACAATTTTACCACCAGAATGTTGAAAATGACTACTGCTCACTTTTTGGAAACATGAAATTACCTCACACATGGGAAAGATAAATTCTTCACTATGAGAATCGCAGTTTAATTATAAGGAAATAGATTTTTAAATACATCTGAAATTCTTTGGTCTGGGGTTCACATTACAATGAGATGAACATTGTTATCACTCTTACATTAAATATTATTGCAAACTAAAGAGCTTCATAAATGTCATTTAACTCCAAGTGTGTTACTTATTTCTTATTATTTATATTTATACTAATCTGCATTTAAATCCAAGTATTAATCATTATAGATATAAATATACTAGGTTCTAATTGATGAGCACAGTTAGTCTGTGTGTTAAAATCTCTTAAAATATAGTTAAATAAATATACACTAATGGGAGCTACTAATTAAATGACTTACTAAAGATTACACACACACACACACACACACACACACACACACTCTCTCTATATATATATATTTTTGTCTTTTAGAGATAGGGTCTCACTATGCCCAGAGTAAGCTCAAGGGCTGGCCTTGAGCTTATTTAGTAGCCCACACTGGTCTCAAACTCACTACAATCCTTCTGCCTCGGCCTACCAGGTGGGAATTATATATTTACTAAATTATGTAATTGATGAGCTACAAAGTTGAAAAAAAAAAAAAGGCTAAGGAAATAGGTCGGCAGCCTAAGCACCTGCCTGGCAAGCACAAGGTCCCAAGTTCAGTTCCCAGTACCAAATGCCATGCTAAGCCCTGGAACCCCAGAAGGTCATGCCCATCATCGAAACCAGGTATGGTAGCGCACACCTGTAATCCCAGCACTAGGGAGGCTGAGACAGGAGGATCACTATGAGTCTGAGCTTCATAGCAAGACCCTGTACCACATAAATAAATAAATAAATAAGATTAATTTTTAAAAGTTGGAAGAAACAGCAAACTTTTCCACAAGAAAAGCAAAAGAAACTTAGATATCTCCTGTGAATATAATTAAAAGAGCAAATTTGTTCAACATCAAAAACTACCTCACCACACCAAAGCTAATGTTTTTGATAATATATTAAAGAGGGTTTAATGACTACTAGTAGAATTGGCCTTGAGTTCCCTTTCCTTTGACTCACCAGAAAACCCTGGCACTATTGAAAAGTTGCTTGTATTTCATATTATAAATCTCAAGTTCGTCACTATTAGATTTCTGTTTACAATGATAAGAGCACCAAAGAACACATGGAGATCCTTCTCTTAGTAGTTATCTCATGTTACTATTTTCTTGAAAGAAGAAAAGACAAAGGTGCCACCCTATAATACTGTAGCTCCATAGCTTTTTCTTTAGAAAAAATCTGTTTTATTTATTTAGTTAGTTAGTGAGTTAGTTTATTTACTTACTTACTTACTTACTTACTTACTTACTTACTTACTTGGTACAGGATCTTACTACACAGCTCAGACTTATAGATTCTCCTGTCTCAGCCTCTCCAGGCCAGCAGAGTATGCAATACTGAGGATTGAACCCAGGTCCCTGTACTTGTCAGGTAGGTGCTTAGACAGCTGAGCTATCTCTCCAGCCCCATAGCTTTTTCAATATATGGCAATATTTGTCTTTCATCCATACATTTTATGGCTTAGGACAAAAAAAAAAAAGAATTTTATTCCTTCCCACGTACTTAAAGAAAAATATCTCCATTTCCAGCTCAGCTGGTTCGAAACTGACCTCATTCTATACCTGTTTGGCTTGTTCACACCCTGCATCCCCTATTTATGTCAATGGCAGTGCCATTTCCTTAGTTGAAAGAAACAGGAAATACTTGGGACACGTTACTTGTCTAGGCTATTGCCAAATCTTGACAACTCTCCATGGGAATCTTTGATGTCTCCTGTTTCTTCAATGTCATTCTCACTTACACTAGCTCAGAATTTCACTGTCTCTTGCTGAAAACACTCTCCAACTCCTTCTCTATTCCATCCTCATCTATACCACATGAGAACTTCCTAAAAGAATTTAGGGAACTTCCAATCACGTCATCCCCATGCTGAGAACTCATAAACATCTTTTTAATACCTGACAAATAACATCCAAATTACTGGAGGACTTCTGTCATCTGGTTCCCATCCTCTTTTAGAGCACTACTTTCACTACTTTCCATAGTGAGAATACCAGGGGATGCATCTTAAGCCTGGAAAGCTGAATCTTCTCTGTAGTCCAAACAAACCTCCTGATCACATCACTGAGTCTTCTTCATTCATGTTGTTTTCCCTACCCAGAATGCCATTTTCCATATCATCACACCTTTGCCCTTAGATGCATCTAAATTCCATGCACTCTTGAATATACAAGTCAAATGTCAACTCTAGGCTATCGTTCTTTACCAGTTTCATCCCCCTGCTGCTCCATCAGAAAAGAGACTGACAAAAGTGACCACTATGAAGAGGCACAGGCAAGGTATCTAGACACACGGCCTTATTTACTCTTAGGAGAAGAAGGAAAGATTAAACAACTCCTTGAGACCATACACTTCTTCAATGGTGTGTGTTATGCAGCTTCCACTGTGAAATGCTGAAGAAAACAATTACACATCCTGTGGATTCAACAAAGATGTAATAAATTTAAAAGTTCTATACTTTTCTATATATTGAAAAATAATAAAGGACAGACTATCTGGGTAGATGTTCCTTGTTGTATATGCTTACTAACTACAGGATTACCTGACTTGGGATAAGTATGTGTCAGGTACTAGAAAGTTCATCTAAAAAAATCTGAACAGTCAGTGTTTACTGAATACCTATTGTAGACACACACAATTCTAAGGACATAGCCAGTATTAATACATTACTTTGAAAAGCAACACAATTCCTATTTTTAGAACAGGACACCTGAACTATAAACTATTTTTCCCAAGCTCCCCTACTGGGATCCAGGGAGGAATATAGACTGAGAACTGCGGCTCTAAAGCCCACTGGCCTAGTCACGGTACACTGATGCTTTCTCTGTACAGAGCTTGCTTATTCCCTCAAAGCTATCAGAACTGGCTGACCATCTGCTAAGGAACAGTCTACATTTAACTGAATTCTCGATATCTTAAAATTCATTCATAAATTGTCTCTTGACTAATCTATATAGTAAGAGTGGTCTGTGAGAATTCTATCTATTCATAACCGTAGTGGCTAATATAATCATCAAAAACCATGTATGATGAGCGATTAAAAATAAAATTATGGCTAGAAGAGGCATTAATTCCAGACAGTGAAGAGACATTGCCCTTTCCCTCAGTAACCACTCTACAGAGTTGTTACTGTTGACAGTAACAACTTTAAAGGCAACAAGTAGCCAGTGTTGCCATTCATGTGGGGATAAACTATACACACACACACATACACACACACACACACATACACACACACACACACACACACACACATACTACAGGATTCCCATAAGGGAAAAGAAAGAACATAAAAAAAAAGGAATATGCCAGCACAGGAACAGAAATTGCCCTTAAATGACAGTTTCTCCTGACACAGAATGAAAGATGAGTACGATTCCCTGAGGTAAAAATGGGGAAAGCAAGACAGCTTTTATTTGGCAATGATAACATATTAAGAAAAATTTTACTCATAGATTTTTCAGTCTTTGAAATGCTGATACTCAGCATTACCAGAAATGGCATTTGCCCATTTATATTACTACTTCATATATCATTATATACCACGTGGAGCTATATGTAAATCTTGATCGGTGTGGAATACTATTTATTTTATAAGAAATAAAAATGTTCACACCTTTTCATTGAAATTCAATTTCAATCTGTCCAACTCTTCTAAATTTATGAGCCAACTACACCAATAAAGTAGATATGCCAAAGCTTTTCATTCTAGAAAATGTATATTTCAAATTATTTTTCATTCATTTCATGTTTTGATACTACCTTAAATTGTTGTAGAATTTTTTAAAAGACAATACTGTGCAGAGAAAATTTCATAATGCATGCTCACTCAGTAAAATTTTAAAAAAAGAGTATCATAAATAAAAGATTGTTATGAACTCATTGATACATTATTTGTGTCTACGTTAGTTCTTTAATGGAAAGTCAAATTTATTTTACACCCTGTTTCTTAGGGGTGTAAATACATAAAAATGTATGTATATGCATGTATGAACACTCATGTAAAACACATTTCTCCACCATCACTACCCTGGTGTAACAATGATTATCAAAATACAGAGAACCACAGTAAAAAGAGATAAAACCATGTTTATGATAACTCAAATTCAGTTTCCCCTGTTTGTTAAGTACTGACGTGTTTTTTTTTTTTTTTAGGGAAGGGTCTACAGGGTGGTCAGGGTCTCACTACTAGATCGGACTCACAGTGATTCTCCTATTTACAGCCTCCAAGCGTGCACCAACACACCCAGTGTCAACCTCCTGTCTCAGGGCACCACTATGCCCAGTCTCAATTGCCCATCTCAGCATGCCCCGGGGGCAGGGCCAGCATGACAGGCATAAGGATCAAACCCTTGGCCCCTGCTTCTGCTTGCTGTCACTTTAATCTGCTGAGCTATTTGGTCGGCCCAGTTTGTTAAGTACTGAGAGAGACTCTTTAGATAGTTTTCCAGTGTTCTTTCATAAATTAACCTTGTCTGATCTTCAAACATAAAACCTGGACAGAGGAGATAGCTCGGTGATCTAAGCACTTGCCTGCTAAGCACAAGGACCTGGGTTCAATCCCAGGTACTACATACTATGTAGGTCCCGGAATCCTGGGGCACACTGTGCTGACCACCGTATAGTGGCACACATATGTAATCCCAGCATTGGGGAGGCTGAGACAGGAAGATCACTATGAGTTTGAGCTACATAGCAAGACCTTGTACCAAATAAATAAATAGTTTTAACATTTAAAAAATAAAATAAAAACTTCATGTTGAAAAATAATGTTTCTTTTTCTTTTGCCCAACACACAGCAAGAAAATAGCAGCATGCAGATCTTTTATTTTTTGGAAAGCAAAGAGACCTGGTAAATTAACTTAGCTCTGAAGGAAACCTTACAAGTTTCTTAAGGGCTTTTGTGAATTACTCACCACAGAAATGAAACCGCATTTGGGGCATCCCTAGTCTTCGTCACAGTAATTCAGTTATTTAAATGTCCCATCAATTGCCCTCTCAGTTATCACAGTAATAGTAAGGGCTGTCTTCTTAATCAGTAAAAAGCAAATGAGTACTTACAGCTTCTACTATCAGCCCAGTTAGCAACACAGAAGCACTCGTAATCTACAGAAGTATGAAGCATCATCTACAGAGTTTTTCCGCCTTACACAGGTCCTTTATATCTATTAAGGTTGTAGGTTTGTAGTGTCAACAGTCAAATTATCTACTTGTTCATGCAAGCTACTAAATGCTCAGCTACCAGGTGACAATAATTTGGCTCCAATGACTCTAAATTGGAAATAAATTAGTTTTCCTAAGCATTTGTCATATTTTAAACTGCACATGTAAAACTCATTTTACAATCAACCTTTTGGATTTTCTTCATTAGTTCTGTCTCCAAACAACTCATGAAGTCCTCAAGGTGCTTTTCCTAATCCTTTTAAAGCAATTCACTGCCTGAGAAAGAAATATGCTGAATCAGATATTTGTATATATCACAAAAGCAGGGAGAAATTATATTTGTATTGTCCATTACATTTCAGGTTGTACACGGCACTGACCTGAAAGTGCTATGAGAAATTTTCCAAGTTTACAGTATTGATAAACATCATTTTGCCTGCATATAAAGTTCTTGGTCTCAAAACCCTACAAAGGAGTAAATTTAGCCATCTATCATGTCTCCTAGTATAGTCCTCATTTACTCAAGCTATATATATTTAGTTCTTCTAATCTTTTCTCATAAGTCAATCCCTTCCACTCATTAATCTTTTTTGTTGCTTGTCTCTGATTGTTTCCATGTGACTTAGTAGGAAGGTAGCATTTCACTGAAGAGTGCCTCCCTAGATTTTTATTTGAAAGATTATAAACTTCTTGAGGGCAAGGATCATGTTTTCTTAAATTAAAAATTAGTTACAGAAATAAAATTCCTTATTGGAGATAATCTCGAATCACCTTGCCTTTCCTAGCTGACAATGTTTTAAATCACATTAATTAAGAACATTGCATTTGTTATTTTTTTCTTCTAGGAAAAAAGTAAATCTACTTGAGTGCCTGAAGACCTTTAGGTTACGGAAGACCTGTGTGTGTCTCTGTGTGCATGCTTACTGTCCCGAATGCCTGTGATAAAATAATTCTCTGAAAGAAGCTGCAGCAAATACCCCAGTGGGAATTAAGCTTGTACATGTGGGCCATTACTACTGTTTGTTGTAACAAACAGTCCTTGTTTTCCTTTAGAGAAATCACTGTGTCAAAAAGATTTTGTAAAACATATTCCAGTGACATTCAAGGCCTTTTCCCTTCAAATTATTTTAGGCTTAACTTATTTATTTGTACTTTTCTCCATCTACTACTTTGCATGTGGCTGAATATAAAAAGTTTAAATATGCAGATAATAAAATATGAATGATGAAATTAAATATTATAATGTCCTCTATTAAACATGATTTCTAAATATATGGAAAATAGATGCTTTTGAGTTGAAAGGGATGAGAAACTTTGAGGGATAAGAAGCAAAAAAGGAAATAGAAAGAAAGTAAGCACAATTTATTCAACAGAAGACTAAGAATCTATCATAGCAGAATGAAGACAGAAAAATGTGAATACCACATCCCAACAAATAATAATGAGAACATAGGCCAGATAATTAAAATAACATTCAGGCAGTTCTTGGCTTGAAATGAGATGAACAATTCCAAGATTTTTCTAGCCCTCATAATCAAATCTCCAATCTTAGACACTATTAAGAAAATAACTTTACCAGTAGCTGAGGTTAGGATACAAGTAGCTCAGAACTGGCACAGAAAGCATTGGATTGTCCGAACAAATTGTTAGCAAGACTTCTTAATGGTGTACCGGAAAGGAACAGACTGGACCGAAAAACTTCATTTCTCAGGGTACTTGCTGTTGGCTTGCTACATGGTAACCATACGCACTTGGCTTTTTTCTCAACTATAACAGGTTCGCTTGCCACGTGCCATGATGACTAGAAAAAAATGTGTCTAAAAGGCCATAGGAGGAAATATCTTGTACATAATAGAGATTAATAATTGATCACGATATACTTTCCCACACAAAGGCTTTTTCCTACTACCAAATTAAAATGTCTTTGATCACCCCCTCCTCTCAATCCTGAAATGTTCTGCAAATGTTCTCTTCTCCTCCTGTCAGTAACATCCACATCTTTCAAGCAGTATTTCACTAATACTCTATAAATAATCCACCACATTTCATATGAATTCATTACAGGCCTTCTGGTAATTACTCTGAAGACCTTTCCCATTTATACAATTATGCTTTTAGATACAATATGATCAATGGATTAACTGAAAACCCAAGTGCCTTTCAAAACATGATGCAAGACTCAGAAATCTTGAAACCTAATGAAAACTTCTGGGCAACTTTTCTAACAATTACCAGATCTTTGAGCTTTTTCTCCCACATCCCTTCTCTTTCAAATGAAAGACTATTTAGAACTGAAGCGGTTACAATAGCTGATTGTTCCTTCGACTAAGCATACACTCTTCTTCCAACAATGACCATATAAGAAAGAACCTAAGTACACTTACACCTGCAGGTGTTTTGTCTCTGGGAGCCACTTTATAACCTGATGGCTCTCTTCTGGATCTTTCTCAAGTCCCCTTGCCATTTTTGTTGCTAATTTCTGTGATCATTTTAAGGAGTACCTTAAGACTAGCTAGAAGTAAGATGTCTAGTATGTAACACAGAATAGTTTCAGTCCCATATTGGTATTATTGCTCTTGTTCTAGATGATCAACTTCATGCTAAGCTTGGGGACAACCCTAACAGTGTTAACAGTATGACAGTTGTTAGCACATGTAGAAGTCTCTAAACCTACTAAGACTTTCTTCATTTAATAAGGGAAATTGCTTGTTGACTATTTTCTCATATAGAGAAACTTTATATTGATTGCAATAGTAATGACCTACTATTCCATCCTGCAGAGATGAAATTAAACCTTGATACTGTCAACTAATCTATTGTTAATTCATTCTAGTCTGGCAGGATCTTCAGATTTAATACCAGCAAGGTACTTATCCAAGAGGGTGAATTACATACCATGATCAGAGATAGACACAGCCATCTGGCAAAACACCAGAAGTTTACTCTATTTTATAAATCCCTTTACTTCTAATGCTATAGTTAAAAAAACATTGTATCTAATTATTTCCTTTACCAACCATATCTGAAGAAGGAAAGAAGAGAACAAGGAAGGAGGAAAAGAGAGAGGAAGGAAAACAGTTCACAAATCTGCTAGAATGTATTAGCATCTACAAGGAAACACATTAAAAAAAAAATGGGGAAAACTGCCTACATGACACCAAGAAAAGGTGTCATGATTGCATTAAATCAGATGCTGATCAACACTTGACCATGCTAGGTATATAAACATACAACCCCTATATAGAAAAATCCATGAACTAGTTAGACCTTGGAGACACTGCATATTACCAAATAATCTTAATAATTAGAAACAGAAGATTCATGCATTGCCTCATTTATCTGAAAATAAAATTTAAATTTAAAAAATTTGAAAATCTTTTCTTTTTAATTTTCCCTAGTACATACTTGCAAAATATAATGATTAAATTTGTTGTGGGGAATTGGTATATGGATTTTTTTTTTTGTAGTACTGGGCATCAAACTCAGGACCTTGCATTTGCCAGGCAGATGTTTATACCACTGAGCTATCTCCCCAGCCAAGAACTGGTATATGTACATAACATATCTAAATTCTTTTTTTCTTCCTTCTCTCCATACTTCCATTTTTGACAGCTTCAGATTCACTTATTTATCTTATAAGTCCTTATAGTTTTAATTGTCATGAATAAAGATCCACAATAGATTATTAAGCTAAAAAAGTACATTTGATGTTTTTAAATCTTTCAATACCTATAAGGGTAAGAGCAGAGTTAAATAGAATGTTCATTTTTAGTTTTCTGAGGAATCTCCATGTTACTTTCCACAGTGGTTGTACCAATTCACACTCCCATCAACAATGAAGACCCCACCCCCACTGCCACACCTACCAACATTTGTTACTGGTTGATTTCTTGATGACAGCTATTCATAGTACAGTGAATAAATATTTATTTACAAATTTTAACTTCACAAAATCTAGCCTATAGAGTTGCATACACACACATACATGTGTGTGCCTATTATACCAGCATTTGGAAGCCTGAGGTCAGAGGATCACTGCAAGTTGAAGGCCAGCCTGAGCTACATAGTGAGTTCAAGGCCAACCTGAACTACACAGTAAGGTTCACTTTTGTCTCCAACAAACAAAACAACTGCAACCAAAAAAAAGCCCCTCACCTATATGCTCTAAATTTCATTAGAATTTCTTTTATGAACAACAGTAAATTCTAAAAGGAGGCTATATATCATACTATAAACACAAAGGAGTCATTAAAAGCCTACAAAACTGTTATTTGAGAAGGCTAGATTTACAAGAGGAAAATAACATTTCCCTAATAATTCTTTGACTATTTTACATAGCTCATTTCTTCATTAAAAAAAAATGCAGGCTAAAATCTTCCTTAATACTCTATTTAACACAAGAAGCTATTCCAAAAGAATAAAAATTACCTCTGACATTCAAATTCTGCAGATATTTCTCCCATGGAAAGATGGTGCACATTTAGTTCTGGATCCCGTTCAAATAAGTTGTCACTGTCATGACTTCTAATGTCCACTTTACTAGTGAAGCAGTGGCCAGTAGATGAATAAATACCTCTGCCCATCAGGTTCAGAATGGCCAGTATCTTCTCTGTTTTCCAAATAAGCATACTTTCAATAGTTTTTGAGTCAGAACATTAGGATTCAGTACATTCCCTATCCAGAAAGCAGAAGATAAAAAGAGTTTGGCTCTGATCCTTCTATAGTAGCATTGGGGAGCACCTTTATCTCCCAATTAAAACAGTAGAGGAAAACTAAATGAGTCTTATTTCCCTTGAGCAAAATGAAAATATTTAGTTTGAGTTTGTCAAGCTGTCAAAGGATGTGGAGGTTAAAAAGAGAAAAAGAAACCAGACAATAGAATGTATCATCATTAATCTCTTCAATTGAGACAAAATATTTGCTTTTACTTAAGAATACAAATATTCTTCCGTTCCTTATACTATAGGCCACATCCTATTATTTGCCCCAAGATGCTGTCTAGTTCCCAGAGATAATACATATCTGATTGACGATTTAGAAAAAAAATCTATATCACTAAATCTGTAAGTGACTAGAATTTTTTACATTTCATTTTGAAGATATTTAATGTTTAACTTTTTAGTTTGTCACAAGAAATGCTAATGTTTTAAAATTCACATATACCTCAGTCCAATGTTTAGCCAGACCCTTTTACACTCAAAATAATAAAGTCCATATTCTTATAAATATATTCTTAAATGAAGATGTTATTGGTTGATTTGTATTAAGTGCTGTTATAAAGTATGCATAAAATCCATAACTAAAGTATCACAAGTTAATTGTAATCTACTAAGAGTTTCAAGGATACTATATTTTAAAAATATTGTAGCAGACAGTTAAAAGCCAGGAAGGGACAAGATCCCAGCAAACCATATTTATTGTGTTAATGTACCATTTTTCTTCTGGGCAAGTGATGAAAGGTCATTTGTTCTTCATGGCAAGTGTTGAAAATAGTTTGCATTGAAGGTCTAACTTAAAGGAACAATGTGAAACCCCTTGGGCTTCAAGTGACCTTTTTATGCCAACACAGACATCCAAATCTCTTAAAGAGGAGAGTAGTGATGGTTGTATTCCGATTTCCAGTAACCTCAACTCCTTTTTTCCTAAATGACGCTGGTGGAGAAACTGGAATCATTTCCTTCTTGTAGATTGCAGTGTGTGTACTTGGCCACCTCTCCCTGTCAGGCATCACAGTTGAGTTTGTGACGGAGAAAAAGCAAGATTCCAGTCTACATCCTCCAATTGAGAGGGTGAGTATGAGAGAGAGAGGGCAACGGCAAATCTTTTGGGGTCGAGCTGGGGTTCTCTGGCTCCTTCAATCTAAAACGGGCTTAAGAAGGCTGTCCAGTCACCTAGGACAATGCCTACATCTTCTTTAAATGAAAAAACATATCTGGAAAGAATAAAAAGAGAAGGAGAAAAGGCCTTACAATTAAGTTTGGGGCTATTTCACTTGAGAAAAAAAAACAAAAACGTCCAAATAGGTACGAGTTTGCAGGAATTCTTGCCTCATGATTATGCAGTAAAATTCAGAACTGTCAAGTGGTAAAAAGGTTGTCATTTTAGGTAATTAATATGCCAATTAATATGGTTTTGTTTTCAGACAACAAGTTGGCCACGTTTCCCAGGAGGAAGGAGGGGTGTGGATTTTTCACTCAGTCTTCTACATCAACTTGAACTGATTTTCCTCTCCCCTCAGTCTTTGCCAACTACACCTAGGGTTTTCTTCCTAAGAAAAGTAACCCACACAGGAACCCCAGATATTCTGTAACATTTAACATGATGTACAAAGGCGTACAGTTTCAAATTCATTCAGTACTGCCCCCTGAAATAGGAAATGAAGTCAGTGTGGACGTTCCTAGAACAAACCTCTCTTAGGTTCACAGGTTCTTCCACAGGTAATGGGGACTTTACACATTTGGCGTGCTCCTTGGTCACATATGTGTGGCCAAACAATGGCACAGAAGAGACACAGCAATGAATGGATGAGGGGCCACTTATTAACTGGTCATTCCCTTCGCTTTCCTTCGGATACAGTCTAGCAAGATGTAGTGCGAGAAAAGTACCGAAATCACCTAGAGCAGATTTGGATTTCGGTGTGAACTGGTACAAAATTTTGAATTAAGGAAAAGAATCATTTCTTAAGCTTTTGCCCTCTGATTTCCCAAAACTGACCCCAAGACAGTCACTGAATATTCAAAAAGTGCAAGAGAATAAAAAGGAAATAAATAAATTTTCTAGAACTTTTAACATGCTTTTCCTTCTACTTAGGATAAATTCACCTATTGTTCTTTTTCTTTTTTTTTACAAGGTAGTTTCTTTAAAGTTGACCAGCAGTACTATGCAAGCGCATTCTGAAACAGGTATGAGCCAGTGTACCCAAATGTGAAACCCAAACAGCTATTTTTTTCCACTTACACAGGAATATTCAGGAAAAACTGGTAACATGGGCTGCTCATAATTTCTTTTGGAAAGCTTTCATGGAAATTCAGGCTGTATTTGATACACACACCATATTTTTTTAATGGTGTTGAGTGGGTGGGTCGGAGAACTCCAAAATCCATATAAATATCCAAAATGGGCATGGAGAAACTCTCTCATTTCCTTTTTATTGTCTATTGCTCATTTTCTAACTGTTACTGGAAGCATGATTCCTTTATGCCTATTTTAATTTAAACATTAGTACCAAGTTTCTGAAACACATGGCTAAAAATGATATCACCTCTTCAAAAAAAAAAAAGAATTTAAAAATAACAAAACACCAAAAGAGCTGCCACATTCAAAATAGGAGGTAAAACAGACTTGACTTCATTCCTTTCATCCCAAAGCCAACGAAGATAGACCAACCAACCAACCAACCCCCACATCTCTTTTATTCTTTCTTTCTCTCTGCATGCCAGGGCTGCTGCCTGGGTGGTAGCAATTCACGCTGGCGTGTGCACACTTCAAGCGAAAGAACTAGTTAATGGGGAAATTACAGATGACTTTGTGTGCTGGGTTCTGTGATTTACATTTGTGGTAAAACCCAAGGCAACTGATCTGTAACTCTGACTTGAATTGGGCCCTTACATGGAAATATTTTCCTGCCTGTGGCACTACCTAAAACATGCTTTCTGGGAAGGGCTCAAGCGCCCACTCTAGGAGGACAGCCTTTGCCAGGGGATTTTAACCTCCTTCATTATATTAATCATGATAGTCCTGAACATCCTTCCTGTATATACCACCAAAACTATATTCAAGAGAGAGTATTTTGGTTTTTAAAAAATTCTAAGGCTCTGCCTTATATAGAAGACCTATAAATTATAAGTTTCCAAAGTTGGAAAGTTTATTAGAATCAAGCTTTAAAAGTGAAGATGTATGAAGATGTATGAAAGTACTCTCATGTACAGGAGGAACTAAAGCATATTTTATTGACCAATACAGAATATCATAAAAGACAAGGAGGACTGATGAAGGGGGAAAGACATGAACTAGGAGGTCATGAAAAACACAGGAATCACATTTCAAATCCAAGGCCATTCTCCGCATTGAAGACTCCATCAGAATTCATTTCACCTGTCTTTATTCTCATTGGAATAAATTAATAATCATGCTTTGCCTTTTTACTGCTATTAGAGATTTGCTATTTCATAAGGCCAGCAGATTGTTTTAAGGTAAACCATAAACCAGCAGGTTGCCACATGCTCTAAATGTATCTGCTGAATTAGGAACCCAAGAAATTCACCCCATTTAATTGCTTTGAGACAAGGAAGTATAAACACTCTTTCACTCTCAGTGAAAGTGAGAACTACAATCAGACACACATACTTCATTTTTCATCTCGACTTCTTAAGCTTTGAAGCGTCACTCAAACTAATCAAAAGGGAAGGAAGCACTGCCTGCATCTCCCCTTCATATTTGTCTGTGAACTCCGTGTGTTTCAGAGTGGTTAAAATGTCTTCACAATTCCAAGACCAAGTGCAGACCCTAGGAAAGCTCAACAACTGAAAAGAGCTGTTGGTTTTGGTCAAGAAGTCAGATTATGAAAAGAATTGCATGTTGATTGATTTGCTTCATCCCCCCCTACTTTAAATGTCCCTGAAAAGTCTCATGTTTTTGAGAAACAAAGATAAGACTACTTTCTCTGAGAGGAGATACATTGTCTAAATTAAAACAAATGTCACACCATGGTATATTTACCTTGGGAAGGTTAGACAGTCTCAGTGATAGTAAATGCAGCAGGGATAGGTTCCAGGCTGTAAAGTGCAAGGCCAGTAATAATCATGAAATGATAAAAAGTAATCATTTCATAGACTTCAGTAAAGTCGCTTTGAAAAGTCAATGATTCAATCCCTTCAAGTATTGAAAGAAACAGAGAGTCGAGTTATAATAAACACTTAAAGCCATCTTATCATTGGCAAGTGATGCTAAGCAATGTTACCTTACCTGAATCACTTCTTACAGTCTACAAGTGACACTTATATTTCTGTTCTTGATACTTCGGATGAAAATTGGGCTTTTATGAAAGAATGGTATGTCAAATTGCGTAGATTTGGTGTAATACAGAAGGCCTCATGTAAGTTTTAAGATGTGAAACTCCATGTATTAAAAATTTTAAGAAAAAATACATCTAAATAAGAAAATTCAAATATATCAAGGATACAGAGCCTTCTGATGATTTCTTCAACCTTGTCTTTGTCATTGAATGAAATACTTTTAGTTGCCATAAACTCATTTGGTAATATAACATCATCATTTCCAGTCCATCCAAATCTATTTATCTACTTTATAAACCACTTGCCAAAATGGTTTGAATTTTTTGAGGCTTGCCTACGTTAAAGGATCCAACAAATGATATTTTTTTTCCATTCTGGGAGTTTATTCATGGTTGAGAAGTAAGTCTGATAATTTTCTTATAATAAGCAAATTTGAAATTTTTGGTTAAAAGCCAGTGTCCTCAGTATTTAACACTGTCAAGATCATTAAAATCAAGGAAAGTTTTAAAAACTGTCACAGTAAAAGAGATATATTAAATGTGATACTGGATCCTGAATGGAATTCTGGAACACATACAGTGAAAAAAAGGGATCAAGGAAAAATTACAGAAATCAGGACAAAGAATAAAATTCAGTTAACATTAATGTGTCAGCAATGGTTCATTCACTGTAATGTAATTAACATACCAAAGTAGTATATCAATGACAGAGGGAACTAGATGAAGGGTACATAGAAACTTTTTTTTTTTTTTTTTACAGAACTGAATTCAGGCCCTTGCACTTGCCAGGCAAGCATTTATTCTACTAAGCTATCTTCACGGCCTTACATGGGAACTTTTTGAACTACAACATTCGATCATTCTAAAGCTATCTAAAAGGAAAAGTTTATTTTAAAAAAATCAACATCAGTAGCAATGCAATGTGTTTTAAAACCAAAAGTGCGTATATCAATTGTTAACTTCCTCAGTTGTAGAATTGGGTGACATAAAAGAATTGAAAAATATATGATTCTTCAGACAGAATAAAATCTATAGGGATTCCCTACCCAAAATGAAAACAACTTCAAAGTATGCTCAACCTTAAACAAAGGGAAAAAAAAAAAAAAACAGCTGATTTAATCACACTGGTGTATAGCACATACATGCAGAGTGATAAGGCAAGCTGAAAGGTTATATACTCTTTCCAGATAGGAGTAGGTAGACTAATCAGAGAACTACAAAGCTTCTGTAAACCTGCAGAGTACAGTGTACAAAGGCAAGATATTCATGGGACCTAAGATCAGGTGTTAAGGCAGAACCTACAGGGCTCCCAATGCAGACCAGCCAACAAAAAAGATGGCAGATAACAATACCCTGGAAATTTTCCAAGTGCTTCACATGTACTATCTCATTTTATCCTCATAACAGCAATATAAAACTGACAGCACAGGTTATTATCATCATAGTTTATACAGAAAAACCAGCAAATAGCACAACATATCTGAAGTCACTAGCTCAAAGTCACTGAACTCAAGGAGCATTCATCTCTCCCAAGCACACCCTCTGTAGTAACTGTTACCTGTGTGTGATGGTAGATTATGTCAACTTGAGTAACTAACACCCAAATAAATTGGTTCAGTATGAGTCTGGGTGTGGAAGATCCACTGGATGGAGGATTAGAGCCAGAATGGCATAAAGGGAAACAAAGGAAAAATTGCTTCTGTCTCCTCTGGAGGAGCTCCAATCTCCACTCCCACTGTGGACACTGTCTCCTGGATTTCAGCACACACTCTTCAGCCTCTAGCAGCAGCCCTTCGGCCTCCCACATCAACCACCCTCTGGCCATCTAGTGCAGGTTGGGCCTCCTCCAACCCCGATACTACTCAGGGTCCAGGTCTTCGACTTGCTGCTTCTGATCTCCACTGTGAAGACAGACATTTTGTCCTCTTTTACATTGGACCCTGTGGGTGGCCATTGTAAGCCAATCTGTGAATTCCTATATATTTGTCTCACTAGTATAATACCTGTTTCTCTAGTAGACACTGACTGATACACTCTACTTTCTAGGAAAGAATTGCTCATACATCTTAATGTCTTGCATTGTAGTGCAAGCTACAGCATTCTAGGTAAACAGAAGTCTGTGATAAGGGAGTTCCCATGTGCCACAATTTCCATAAAACATAACTATTAACTAAACTGAAAAGGGATGATAGCCCAAAACATATTAATCACTTTATTTATTTATTTATTTATTTATTTATTTCACTACTGGAGATTGAACTCAGGACCCTACACTTGCCAGGCAAGTGCTTATTCTACTGAGCTATCACCCTGGCCCATATTAAATCATTCTTACAGAAGTATTTATTTACAAAATATATTTATCTCCAAAGACATAGGACTTTGGTGTCATTATTTGTTAGATTTGATTATTGAATGTTGTATCAATTTTGCCTTTAAAATGTAATTTTATTTTCCGATACCACAATAATAGGCTAACCTACTATCTATAGCCACTTTTGTTATAAAGCTGTGGACAGAAGAATTAAAGGCTATCTTGCTACTAATGAACCACTGTGAAATTAAGGACATTTAGCTGTCACTGGTGTTTTCTACGGAAAGACTGAGGCTTTTCAATTTGGCTCAACAAGAAGTCACTGAGTGATTTAATCATTTTGCAACATTCTTCTAAGTGTCTGATGTGAGCATAGACCAAATATAAGACTCAGCCCCAATGCACTTCTCCAGTGGAAAGCCAGTATGAAACATATACAGAATCAGAGAATGTGAAGGAGAAATTAGAAACTTGTTTTCGTTCTTTTCCTGCTTGCATTTAAAACCATGAATGAGCCCATAAATGTTAGAAAGCTTACTCAGAAAAGATAATTCACAAAAAAAAATAATCCATGAGAATTCAAATCTAAAGAATTTAGCAAGGTTCCATTAAAGAGTAGCAATCAATAACACATCTAGATGCTGATTTCTTT
Source organism: Ctenomys sociabilis (assembly GCA_004027165.1). Taxonomy (NCBI): domain Eukaryota; kingdom Metazoa; phylum Chordata; class Mammalia; order Rodentia; family Ctenomyidae; genus Ctenomys; species Ctenomys sociabilis. The sequence continues at coordinate 94,047 of PVKA01001002.1, forward strand.
TCATTTTGAGTAAACATTTGAGAATAATGGTTACTTCTAAGTTAGTTTGCAAAACAAGATCAAAAAGACACAAACCAATTCTGGTTTAGGTTCAGGGTGTGAGTCAAGAAAATGTTTTAGGTTACGCAGCGTATACTTCATGCATCAACATGCAACACAAAATCATTTACTAATACCTACCTATTAACAAACAGGGCCAGGAAAGGTATGTATTTGACAATGAAATCAAAGGAACTCTAAGGATAAGAAGGAAGTGTAGGGCAAGTGATCAGACATGTGTTTATCAAGTAAATTCCAAGAGTCCTTTCCTAGCAATGACAATCAATCTAGATTTTTAAACTATATTGAGAGAAATAAGAAGTGATCTTCTTAACCTTATTCTATGACAATAAACTCACTAAATGGTATAATTAACTGAACTGCTCAAGAGAATATTAATTTGAACTAGTCTGACCCCATAAACAGAGTTAACTAGGAGAGGTGGGAGCAGGTGGAACTCCAAAACCTTAATAACTACAACTTCTGCTCATTTTCAAGCAACTCCTACACAAGGGAAAAAATACCCATAAAGAAGAGTAATGCCAAAATATCAAGAGATGCCTTAAAGTTTATGCAAAATTTCTGAAAAAAGCCAAATCAACTACAAATCTGGAGACACATGGATTGCCTTCTTTGGCTTTGACTATACAAGAAGAACAATAATTAGAGAAAGTGTCATTCACTTTAGAATGTCATTTGTAAATGTAAATTTTAAGTGTAAAGTCAAAACACTTCTCTAGATTCTTTCTTAACATCCTCATGTTACCCAGCCTCGTGCATATGTTTAAAGAATTGAGAATTCCAGGTTTTGACTGCCTGGCTCTGAGCAACTGAGCTGTGCAATTTCCAGGTAGTTTATGTAATGTTACTGGGAGTAGCAGGAAAGAAACAAAACAACAGTATAAAAAGCCTTGGGGGATATTTCTATTTGGCTGGTTAGAGTGTTCAGAATTATTTAAGAGTTGGAAAAGGAACAATAAGCCACACCCTCAAAGGACTTCAGTCTGAATTTCACCATTCCTTGCTATTACATTTTCCAATCCAAAATTTCTGTGTATTAATGATAATAAAAGAAAAGGAATCCGTGGAACACATTTGTGTAATTTAAGCTTCCCTGAAATCAAATCTCTAAGGTATAACTTGGTTAAAGCACCTATGCTGACCTTACTATTCTATACCTTTTTCCTCAGGATTATGCAAGTTCTCTGGGCTCTTTCCCAAGGTACAAAAGCTAATGTCCCCATTGCCTGTGGTTTCTACACACACCACTAAGAGTGGATTTTGTGACAAATGACACTAAGCTGTCCTGATCTTTGCAACAGACTAAAGAAGCTACCGAGAAATAGCCTCACCTAGCTTCACTGAGGACAGGACCCTAATGAAGCTGTGCAATGTATTTATAAACATATAAAGTTAGATATAGAATATGGTTCAATCAGGGCCAAAGCCCAGCTATGTTTTTTTACATACATAATTTTGTATGTAAATCAGGTGAATCAGTCATGAAAAAAAACTTCTAAGACCTATTTAGGCTCTTATTGTTCTCCAAATGGCTGGGTTTGTCTCCCCTACCCCCAAATGTCACTTAATGAAGGTATAGGTGTCAGCTACCACTAAAAAGGCAGAAGTTTTGGCTTACGTTTATTTTTAAAATTAATTTCTTCTGCTTTATTTTGCTATCCACAAAACTATCACAAATTTCCAGGTAAAGTAGCCATGGAGGTCAAGAATACTTTCACAACCCAATAAATTTTCAAGAAAAGCCTTCCAACACTGACACTGTGGACAGATTTTGTCGTAGGTCTGGGGGATTCATCGGGCATTCACCATCATTCTCTATGTTTTACATGAATAGTTTCAGTTGAAACTAATGACACACTAATGAGACAAATCATATTAGCATCATGATTTTACTGGAAGGGAAACAAAGGCTAAGAGAGATTAAGTAATTTTCCAAACAACTAGCAAGACAGAGACAGATCTGGGATTCCGACCCAGAAAAACTGGCTCCCGGATTTCTCTAATAGGAGTTCTTTGGTTGCACTGCCTGTACAGCATCAGACCCATGCTCTCTTGTCTCTTTCTTCCTCAAAGATCATGATGGTGGCCACCAGCACACAGCAGCCATAGGATCTTAACTCTGTAATGGTTGATATTACTGTGTTAACTGGAGGAGTTCAGGAGTTTGAGCAACTCTGCAAGCCTCAGAGCTCTTACTTTGTAAACATCCTCATCCTACACAAGAGTAAGGCAAGGAGACTTACCACCCCCCAGCGCCCCTGGCAGCCTGCTCAAACGTGAGGGAGGAACAGAGGCGTACTCTTCTCTTTGCTCTTGCTGCTTTTGCTCTCTTTGGCCACCTTGAACAGTTGCCCCTGTGCCCTGCCACCCTGCCTTAGAACCAGCTGATTATGGACTAAAACCTCCACAGACTGTGGGCTAAATAAACCTTTCCTTCCTTAATTTCAGGGATCTGGTATTTTGCGTCAGCAAGTAGAAAAAGTAACCAAGACAATCTCAGTAAAATATTAATTCCAGATAATACTAAAATTAGGAACTTTTAGAAGCCCCAAAGCAGTCAACAGTTGGACAATTTACTGACTGTTGCATAGCTATGAATATACTTCCTACCCTAAAACTCTATAATTTATCACTTTAGAAGGACTATACTAATGGGTGGAATAAAGTGAATTGAAAGAATCATCACAACACGTTTCTCTCTAAATGTTTATCAAGACCTTGAAACCAGCCTGCATGTCACTGGGTCACAAAGCCCGCCACCACCCGGCCCCTACTCACTTCGCTCAAGCCATGTAACTGCTCCTCTCTTGGCACACTGGGATGCAGACATTTGACTTTCCTCTTATTCTTGGAACTCATAAAATTTCTGCTGTCACAGGGTCCTCATGCTTGCCTTACCCTCTGCGCCCAGACCTTTTCACAGCTGCTTTTTCTTCCCAATCAGGTCACACCCTCTAAGAGCAGCTCCCTCTATCCCCCCAACCCCACCTCATCTGGCTTGTGTCTCTTTTCCCCTTCACCCAAACGGCATTCTACCATAATTTTCTAGCTGTATGCACAGTATATGTTAACATCATACCTTACATATGTTTTAATTGTATTCACTTGATTGTTCTCCTTCCCCATCCTCGCCAGAGACCAGGAGCTATGAGCTTTTGACTATCCATTTCCTTCTAGCACCCCAATGTTGCCAGATGCAAAGGTGCTACATAAAGTTGTGGGGGTGGGGCATAGAGAATATTAGAAATTTCTTGCATCTCATGGGCAAGAAAAGATTTAAACAGTGAAAGCGTGAGATATGATCTTAGAAAATGATGTGACAGCTCTGCCAAAATGAATGTTTGGGGCCCTGCAGGAAAAGGGAAACAGGAGCAAATGCATACAGGAGTCTAGAAGAATAGATGTTCAGGGAAGAGAGAACAATCCAGGCTAGACAGCATAAATGCAGTGTAGAAGAACCAGGCCTAGTTCACGTCAGGCATGCTTTTCAGTGTCAGAAGGAAGAATTCTGTGGGCAATGGGCCGCTCTAGAATGTCTGGCAAAGAAGTGACATAGACAAAGCCCAACGCTGGAAAGCTTAAGGGTTGATTTAATAATCTAGGCAAAGGATACTAATAGCATTTTTAGTCCGTCTGATAAAACATGAAAAATCTGCTTTTCTGTTTTTTAAATAGAAAACTCCCAAGAGAGAACAAGAAGGGAACCACTGTGAACTTCGTGCTGTTAACTATTGGAACAGAAAGTACAAGGCCACGAAGTATAAAGTTGAACATAATGATGAAAAGTCTTTCTCTAATATCTGCTCAACAGTCCTCTGCAAAATAAACACAGATTTTGTTCTATCAAACCACCCAGTGTGACTCATGTCTTTGGAAACGTGTCTCTGGCATCCTCTGTCCTCAGGCCTCAAATTCTTTGAGAAAATCAAGCAGATTAGTGGCCTGATGACAGGACAGAAGTCAGAACTCGAAATCCTAAATCCAGTTCTGCCCCCAGCTTGCTGCCTGACATGGAGCTTTGTGCCATTTTTGTATTTGCAAAGAATCTTTCCATGCTGAGTGTTTTATAAAGTAACTAATCAGTGGTGAAGAAGTAACATGAATTGTCAAAGTAATCCCACAATATGTGGAAATGAATATACACTTTTAATAGAATCCCCTGCCAAATATTGGTAAGATTAAGGCCTTGCATTATCCCAAACTTATTGTTTATTTCTCAATCAGGCAGAAAAAATAGAAACACACATCCTCACCGGAATGTGTGTTGTGTGTGTGTGTGTGTGTGTGTGTGTCTTGGAAACAGTGGTTTTGTCTTTAAAATTTCCCAGATAACAAAAATGAAAAAAAAAAGTTTCTTTTCAAAAGACATGATGATGTAAACACAAGGAAGTTTAAAATAACACTTGTATAAACTGTTTGAATTGAAGAGAAAAAAAACACACCCCAAAAGAGTTTTGTCAGAATAAAAAGAAAACAAATCCCAAATCCTGACAGCAACATAAAAGCCAAATTCTCCCCCTTCCTTTCATAATGGCTTTTCTATTGAGCTTCATTTTGACCTTTCATTACTTTCCCAACATTGAAGGATATTGCCTTTCAAAACTCTCCATTTCTCTGCCAGTTGTACTATTATTCCTTCCCCCATTGTTGAGAGTTCTTAGCTACTGCTGTTCCAATATGAAATGTACAGTCTTTGCTTTCTCCCAAATACAAACCAACATTTTTACACACTTTCTACTTTTAAACTCAGACCCTGTATAAAAAGAAAGATAATCAAAAAGCCATCAACATGAGCTAAGAAACAGAAATAAAAAAAAAAAAAAAAAGAATGGCTGGGTATCCACTTGCTAGAAGAGAAACAACGGGTCGTATAATCATTCCCCGGCCAATGTACCTTCCCCCCCTCCCCACAGCAACAGGATGTGCTGTGTGTGACTGACTCAAACCTACATTCATTAGTCAGAGCCGGGAGGGGGTTCCAACTGCATGATCTGATTGATAAAGTTTCATTGCAAATTAGCCCATCTCTTTGATGAAAACAAGCAAGGCAGAGACTGTACCATAATTTTATCCTCATAAATTAGGCAGCCAGACAAACACTAAACAGAGCTTGCCACAGGAGAGGTAAACTAATTTAATTAATTCATACCCAGCACCTCATTAAGAGCAGTTTTAGCACTAAGGTTGTGATCTTTTTTGAGTCTGCATTATTTTCCACCAAGATGCCCCCTTAGTTGTCTGGGAGGAGGATCAGGGAGAGGGATAAGATATACGTGTGTGTGCACTATTTCAACTGGGACAATCAGGCAGGCAACTAACCTGAGACAGCTCTTTCTCACATGCCAAATACGAATGCACAAGACTTTGAAAAGAACTGTTCTTTTTAATAGGCTATGTTTTGCTTTAGCTTATGCTTTTGCTTTGGTTACACGTTTCATACTTTCAAATGGTAGCAAAAACAAAACATTTCCTCACTGGCACAGTGTAATTCTTCATCAAGGCAGTAAATGGAAAAGAAGGAGAAGGTATATTGTTTGCAAAAAGTAAAGATAATTCCATGTGCTTCTAGGGCATCTTGGAGAAAGACATAGATGTCCCTATAATCTCTTCACTCCACTTCCCACGAGGTTCTCAGATCTAACACTTGGAAGCAGCTTTCTTGGCTACAACTACACACCTTTAAACAGTCTGATGATTCACTTACCATTTCTTGCTTTTTATATAGCCACCTAAAATCATAATTCTTTTTAATACACTCAAGGAGAAGATCCCAGTTCCTGAATAATGTTCTCAGGTAAGACCTTGGTTTCTAAATATCATAAATGGCATGCAGCCACTACAAAATGAGGGAGGGAAAAGAGTTGAATTTGACCATGTTTTAGAGCCAGAAAATAAAAAGATAATAAAGGAAGGAAACGAGTCCACCTGAAGAGTTTCCAATGGACAAAAAGGCAACCATTTCAGTCATTAAGTAATAGAGTATTAGACCATAAACTATAAAATAAAATTAAATATACATCCACATTGATGGAACTCATCAAATGTATCAACGATAAAGACAAATCATTGGATGTATCAATCAATAAAAGAGGATGAAGAGACTTTTCATTAAAGGAAAATTCCAAACAAATACAAAAGAGGAAAATACAAAAATTACAATTAGAACATTATACTAATGACTGTTGTAAATAAGATCTACTAATGAGCACCAAAATAATGCAAAAAAGTTCCAGAAGAAAGATGTTGCATAGTCTCATAGTATTTACACCAAGATATTTATTAATTAAATGAGGAGACATGGTTAATTTACAGTACGGAAAGACAGCAGATAGCACCTTAACCAGCTGTTCAAGATGACCCTGCCTCAGCAAAAAGACATAGCTTTCCCTGGTATAATCCCCTCAGAAAATCATTACTTCTGTGGTATTCTGACACTGATGTGTGTCCTGAATCTGATGACAGGAAAGTAACTCCAAAATGAGAGACATTCTGCAGAAAAATTATCCAGTGTCAAGGTCATCAAAGACAAGAGCAGCATCATGAGTAGAAAGGACTAAGAGGATGGAACAACTGACTCCCATGTAGGATCTTGAAGAGGATCTTAAGCAACAAAAATGACACTAGTACAAAAACTATTAAAATTAGTACATGGTCTATTTACATAACAGTATGGCATCTAATGTTAACTTCCTGGCCTTAGGTACTGTACTATGGCTATGAAATTCGTTAACATTGACAAAAGCTAGGCAAAGGTAAAAATCAACTAATTTTTTTTCAACTAGCTATAATTCTAAAAACATCTCAAAATATCTTTGAATGAATATATTAAAAACGAGAGGAGCTAGTTTCAGGGACTCTACCATGAGTCTGATAAAACTCAACACTAAGAAAATCACAATCTAATTGATCAGTTATTTAGACTGGAAAATCATATTTTAAGATTCTCAGATTAGAAATTCAAATTTTTCCAATCCAATTATATAGGAGTACAGTCATTGTTTTACTTTCTTAAGTCTAGGGCTATGCCCCAGTAGCTTCGCTTCATATCAATCATATTAACATAATTAATAAGTAGTCAAATTAATTTGGTCACTTTATTGTCTAATTTTATTACAGACATATTTCAATCATTGCTGTAGGACTTAATAACATCAATACTTGTGTCTTTAAACTAGGAACTCTCCAGATGCTAAACAGGTCAGTAATTTTGCTTGCTTATTCTTATAAGAAACGGTCTTTTAATTATGAGTCTCAGCAAAAACTAAAACCTTGACAGTAATGTTTTCCAAGTACAAATTTAAACTTTTTAAAGAAGTTTTAAATGACAGTCCACACATGAGCTTTTCAGTTAAACCAATATTTAATTCCCAGTTATGTTTATTAAGTGTAAAAGTAGTAGTAGTCATCAACAAAATGTGGAAATATAACTTTGACTAGGAAAATTTATAATGCTCCACAGATACACAAACATGACACATCTCTTTCATGACAACCCTAAAATTTAAAGGATGTGCACATCATTTCCAAAATATGCACTGTTTCTGAAAGCTATCACGAGTACAAAACATAGTAGATAGTTTTTAAATGAGTTCTAAGCATAAACATGAAAACAGTAGCTATTCTTCTCCATGCTGCTCCCAATGGACCATGATACAAATTTTAATTCATATTCTTTTTTACACAAAACCTTATCTTCTCTGAGTTCATATTTACCTTGATGAATGGATTAAAAAGCTTAGAACACTGAGCCTCAAACTAATTCAAAGGAAGTGCAATTACAGTATTTCCAAGCAACCTGGCTGCTCTCAATATTTTTATGCTGTGATGAGATGAGGTGCAGATGAGGGGAAGCAAATGTCATAAAAATCTTAATTATTACCTCTCAATTTGGGGTTTGCAAATTGTGTGTATTGGAGGCGATACAGATTAAGGAGAAACTAAAACGTTAAGAGTCTGTGTGCACTACTTGAGGTTTACTTGTGGCATTAGTCAAACAGTTTTAAGATCTGATTGTGTTGTAACTCTATAGTGAAATTTGGAAAAGCCTAGGCCATTCCATGGTGCCCACTCCTTCTTGTTGATTTTGTTTTTGTTGAAGGTTCAGAAACAATAGCTCAATATGCTAAATTGGATCACTGTCTAAATAATATCAATATTAGTCTCAACAGAACTTGAGCAGATGGGCCAACCAAATAACTAAGTAGATTAAAGTACCTGCAAGCAGGAACAGGGGCCTAGATTTCATCCCCAGGCCTGCCATCCCAAATGCCATCCCCAGGGCATGTTGAGACAGCAATTGAAACTGGACATGCTGGCATGTACCTGTAATCTCAGCTCTTGGGAAGCTATAAACAAACAGGTTGATCACTACAAGTCAGATCTAGTATTGAGACCCTGAACACCCTGTAGACCCTTCCTTAAAATATAAAAAATAATAAACTTGAGCTGAAAGCTTACACACAGAAAACTTGGGGTCATGTGCGGAGCACAGAAAAAACTCCAAAGAAACAAAAGGGAAAGAGAAGAGGTGGAGGCCTGTTAGAGGAACACCATCACTGTAGGAGAACAGATGTTTTAGAAATTAAAAATAAGAAGTCAGTGGTTTACTGAACAATTGAAAAAATGGAACTTCTTTTGAATATGTCCATATTTAGCCTTAAGGTTGACAAACCTAACGAAAAGAATTTGTAAACAAACCCAGTGAACACAGGTGCTCTAAAAACAAAGTGCTATTCAGTGTTACACTGATGTTGCACAGCTAACTTTGACAATCAGCTCTGAGGCAATCAACCAGCCAAGTGGATCAAAAAGCAAGTTTTTTTTTTTTTATTTTACAAACAGTACACAACTTCTCAAACTTACGTGCACCATGAGTACATCAAATTTTCTTCATTATAAAACACACCACTAGCAATCCTGCCGTGCTTGCCTTACTTAAGAATTTTAAACTGTACCTGGAAGGATAGAGTCCTCTGTGTGTGTGTGTGTGTGTGTGTGTGTGTGTGTGTGTGTGTGTGTGTGTGTGTGTGTGTGTGTGTGGTGTGTCAGGGAACATTGGCAAGCCAAGGATTAGCAATTTCTTTCCCAAACACACACTGCTATATTAACTGGCATTTCTTCCTTTTCCTTCTTTATTTTTCCCTGTTGTTTTTAGTACATCTGAAGCAAACATTTCTGCAGTTTTTCTAAGCATTTCAATCATAATTATTTATTTAATTTGCAAAAGAACACTGTAAAGTTAGTTCACTCATAATAATCCCAATTTTACAGGTAAGGAAATAATCCAAACTAAATGGCTAAGCTGAAACTGAACTTTTAAAGTTTGCTTCTGGTCCTGTAGTTCTAAGCTTCTAGTATCTTTTTGCTAGTCTGAGGAATTTCTAGATGCTATCTTCTAGATTTAATGGTACCAACACACGACTCATTTAACTCAACACAAATATAAAGCACTCACTGTTCCACCCTGCTCTCTCTGTCATAAAAGCCTCCATAGGAGTCCCCAGAGCTCTGAGCCAAGAGCTTTCAACTCACTGTCACTTGTTGTTGGACCTGCCCCTCCCACTTGTACAGGACTAAGCTGCCCACCTGGATCCCCAGTTAATGTGGTATTTTTCTTACCCATTCTGTTTTAGTTTCTATGGATGAGAAAATGAAGAGCCAGTTACTATTCTTTGGAAAGGTTAGATCTAATTTTTTTTAAGAGTCAGAGTTTTATTTGAAGTAGTTTAATTCAAGCAGCAAGCATATAAAATGTTTTTTTAAGTGTATCATATTTCACGTGCAAAAGAAAGCACATAAAATTGGGGATTGTTAGAATGCTCTTCTACAGTAAATATCTCTGACTCATACAATAAGTATAAGTTATGAGAAATCAGAATTCATTTTGTTATCTGTACAAGGCTGACCTAGCAATCAAATCTCAGGTCAGGCAGATGTTTCCAAAATTGCATATGGGCAGAAATGTTTATTCTTGCTTTATGGGCAAAAAATAAGGACACCAAGGGAGGAGGGGTTCTAAATACCTAAGAATCTGATAAGGCATATGATTTCTTTGTGCCAAAAGAAAAAAGATAGATAGGCCTAAGTTTTTACACACAATTTTATGGAATCCAGCAAGTTCTCAAAGCTTCTCACAGGACTAGTTTAACAACCCTCTTTCAAAGCATAAACAGAATGCAAGAAGCCTAGATTTTAAAAGGACAGCATTTCAAAGGTCATGTGTCTAGTGGGGACCACAATTCTTCTGACATAATTTTTATTAATAATGATTTCATTACGGCAATGTCTGAAATCTAGCCTTTATGATGCTTTTTCAACTGTTGTCTTAGTTCAGGTTACTATAACAAATCACTGTACATGGCCTGGTTTAAACATAAACACTGTCTCACGATGCTAGAGGCCAGCAGTTCAGATCAGGCTCCCAGCGTGGTTGGGTTCCAGCTCTGGTCTGGGCCCTCTTCCAGGTCTGACTGCCAATTCCTGGTGTCTTCACAGGATGCAGAGAGTCAGCTCTCTGGCCTCTTCTGATAAAGGCATGAATTCAACTGACGAGGGCTCCACTGTTATGAAATAATCCCTTTCCAAAGGCCTCCGCTACAAACTCCATCATGTTGGGTTCCCTTTTCAACATATGGACTGGAGCATCCGGGGAGGGGGACACAGATATTCAATCCATTACCACCATAACAATTTGTAATTTGCTCCTAGAGAAAACATTCTGCCTTCCATTGGGAGCGTGAAGTCTAGCCCAACCAAGAAAGCAGGGTTACCACCCTGGTGTGTGTTCTTTCAGACCCTTTTTATGCAAACAAGGGAAATGTGTCATGATGGTTTCCACCTCCCCCACCTACAGCCCACGCAGAGGGCTTGACCATTCCAGTGGGGGTGAACTGCAGCAGGAGAAAGCTCAGGTACTGCCCCAGACAATCTCCTGAAAGTTCCTTTTATTAAGAGTACCTTGCCTTATGAGTATTTCGGGGATTTCTGAGAGTAAAGTTGACAACAAACTATTTTTGTCTTTGTAAGTGAACTTTAAAACTTTACCTTATGGTGTAATGATAATAGCATGACAAAAAGCTTTTGACCTCATAATAGTACATCTTTGCAATATTTTGCTGCTATCTCAAAATGGAACATAGAAATCTTCACATGCCAATAATTACATTTTTACAATATTATTTTTCATATTTGGATACTCATTGATTATCTGAGAGATCATAGTGTACTTACGCCCCTTTTCACACTGCTTTTCATTTTTAACGATTACAACGTGAAAGATGCATATCTGTCTGATATCCAACTAAAAATTAAAAGGAAAAGACAGTTTTTAAAACTCTAAATGGATAAACGTGTTTCAAGAGGGACTGTAAGATAGTTAAGTGGACCAGGATTCCATCCCCAGCATCCCAAGCTGCGCCAACCCCACCCCCACTGACTGGGTCACCTAGTCCAAGCATGGTGGCCCCATGCCTGTCTGTAATCCCAGCACTAGGGAGGCTGAAAACAGGAGGATCATTATGAGTTCAACCTGCATAGTGAGATTTTGTACCAAATATATATATATATATATATATATATATATATATATATATAATTAAACACATTTCAAGATATATCCAAGTTTATAAAACCTCAGAGAGAAAAAAAAAAAAAGTCCAATAAAGATTTTTGAACAAACTACTGGGGCCAATGGCAAAAGCAAGTGAGGAACTTCTTGCAAGGGGAAACAACACTTACTTTTGATTCCACAGGCATAATAATGGCTTTCTACTGGTAAAATCTCCTGATTTGACTCTTGAAGAATGACAACATGTAACCAAATGATCCAAAAGAAAAAGCTACCACTTTTTCTTCCCTCTCTTATACTACCTGTTATCTCAGGACAGCCAAATGGTCTTAGTGGTAAGGTAAAAATCTTCACAGCAAAAAACCAGTAAATGTGAAGGAAAGGACAGAATTGAGTAATTAGTATTTGGTAATCCTTAATGAAATAACTGGTTTGAGTAATGATCATCAGTGGATTTCAACTACAGGTGTGCAGTGATTGATGATGACTATGGTAAGGAACTGGACTGCCATCAGCTGAATCTACTGCTGTTTAAAATTAACATCCAAATTCAGAGAGAGAAGGCAGAAAGGAAGGGAAGAAGGAAGCAAAGAAAGGAAGCATGGGTAGAGGAAGGGAGAAAAGGAATGAGGGAGAGTAAACTCAATCCAATAAAAACTCTTTCTGTATCTAGAAAATACAGAAAAGAAACAAGTTAAATGACACCACAAGAAAACAGACCATGCAGCACTGTATGCAGCACCTGACCTAGTTCCAGCAACAAAGTATAAGACATTAATAAACAAAGAGCAGAAACCTGATCTCAGTAAAAGCAGAACTAGAAATCTAACTAAATTTAATATATGGACTTATTAGGATCCTTAGTCACAAATCTTAGCATAAAAAGACTTTTTGTAACAACTTGAATTATTGACAATCCACAGGACATTAGGATGATCACAAAGAATCACTTTCAATTTCTGTAGGTTTGAAATGACATAATTTCATACAAAAATGTCCATTCCTTTGAAAACACATATTGAAGTAGAAGAGACATTGTCTGTGTCCTGAGTTTACATTAAAATTCTTCAGTACAAGAAAAGAAAATGGTAAAGAGGAAGGAAGTGTGTCAAAATATGAATATTGAGTTCAGGAATTCATTATATTTTTTTCTTCTCCTTAAATGAATATATGAAAGGTTTTCTTATGGTTGTGTTTTAAGTTTCACTAAGTGATAACACAGCAAGAAGTCATGCATCATGGTCTCAGATGGTTTCAGACAGAGAAAGTGGCACAAGGGTAAACTCAGTCTCAAGAAACAGCGTGTCATTTTCAGAAGCTGGCAAGCAGATAGGTATGAAGGGCAGGTAGCACAATGCAGACCCAGGTTATAGGCAACCTAGACACTGGACCTCAGGAACTGTGTGAAAACAGGAAGGTTTTTGTGTATATTGTGAGGTGTTGGGGATAGAACACAGGGCCTCGTGCACATTAGACAAGCACTCCATCATGGAGCTACACTCTGACTCCTCAATGGGGATTGAGGCTGAGACCAACATGGTTAGATTTCCACTGTAGTCTAGACCATCATTCTATCAACCTTACAAAGAGTGGACTTTAGAAAGACCATAGGAGGAGGAGAAAGCCTAGAAAATAAAATACAATTAGGAGCCTACTGGAAAATCACAGGCAAACTGATAAAGAAGCAGGGGAGAACAGGAGTAAATTAGAGGGGCCAGAAATTCACCATTAGAAGGGAAAGAAAGAAAATGAACCAAATCTAACTTTCTACTTTGGAATGGAGTCACTAAGTGACTTTAGCATTGAGATACAGAATTCAGGAAGAAAAGCAGACATTGAAGACTGGAATGGGAAACAAAAGGGAACAGAGTTCACATTAAGCATGCCAAGTGTGTGTTATCTGTGGTTCCTTCAACCTGATGTGAATGTGCAGCCCATGGCATCCATCGCAATGAGAGCTACAGATTCAAGAATCCTTTCATATGAAGAGCAGCTGGTGATGTCTGCCATTAGTTGCTTTCTAGCATGGTCTAGGGTTTATAAAAATTACTAAATAAATGTTGAGATTTTCCAAAGTGAATATGAAGAGGGCAGAGAACAGAGGCCTGAGGGCAGACCTCTGAAGGCTCAATATCAAGGAGTGAAAGCCTAATGAGGTCCCCTGAAGGAAATTAATAATAAAACTCATACTAAAAGAGCAGAAACTATACAGCCACTGAAACGAAAAGAATAGGGAAGGTCAAGAAAAGACAAGGAATCAATCGTGTCAAATGCATGAAACAAGGAAAATAAAGTTTGGGAACTGCCCATCCATTGGCCAAAACAGAAGTACCTAATGATTTTAGCCTTTCCACCAAAACTCTGAGGCAAATGACCTACTTTGCTCACCCTAAAAATAAAGATAAGTAGCAGCATGGTGGCCAGCCAGTAGACAATGCCACTATTTGTGTGACCATGACCATGTCATTTAACCTTTCTATTCTTTCCTTACTCTCAAAATGAAGCCTATGAACTATATTATCTGTAAGGTTACATTGAACGCTAAAATTCTGCAAGAGCAAATCCTTTGGTTTAAAGTGTTCTTAAGATAGCAAGAACCAAGTACCCACTTTGAGATCCATTACATTTTATGCTGGACTTCTGGTATACTTGCTTTCTTTCCCAGGCTTCATCTTCTTTTTCTCTCCCATTTTCCCCCTACACTAGTTTCTAAATTGTTTCAGGGGTGAAAGTGCTCGACCATTTATGAACACAAAAATGACCATGACATTTATAGTAGCCAAAAAAAAATGTGGACAAAGAGAGATGTCAAGCTTAATATGTATGTGTGCCAATGATTCGCAAATACAATATTAACAGCTGAATCCCAAGACATTCTTTGCAGAGAAAAGACAACTGTGGTCAAAAATGCCATTGATGTAATAAGTAACCATGAAAACACATAGCACTGTCTCTCCTAACCTGTAGGAACTTAAAGTTAGACAGCTGTGCTTAGGTGTAATGTGCCAGCCCCTTGTCAGCGGGTTACAGAGAGAGCCCTCACTTTCATTTGTGCCACAGTCACACCGGGGAGTCATACTCATGGCCTAGCCGATAGATGGAAAATCAGTTCATGTTACTCCAGCAGTGTGTTACCATTGGTGTCCTCCATACCAAATGTTTACATCAAGACAGCCAAATTATAGATCAACACTGCAACTAGAAATCTATTTATAGTCTCAGATCTTGTTAAACAATGAACCCAACAGTTCCAATGTTATTTTGTTTACTAAATTTTGAGATCAATCATTAAAAAATTAACAAAAAAAAAAATCTAATTTATTTCACTTAATCTGTATTAATGGCTTTACAAACTATTTCAAAAACAAAAAAGAAGGAACATGATTTCTGCCTAGGTTTTAATATTTACTACTTCAGAGAAATATTTTTTAAAAGATTGAAATCATTTTTCTCAAATTAATCTCACAATCAGATAGCTACAGAAATAAGTGTATATTCATACTCAAGATAGAAATTGGCTCATCTTGCTATCTACGATCAACACACAGGCAAGCACAGCATGTTTTAGAAGTGATTACAAAACATACAATGAAGACACGAAAAGTAACAGGCTAATCCCCACAGAAGGATGATGGAGTGGTTAAACACGTATCAGCTGACCAGAGTAGATGATTTACATATGGCAGAGATTTTTCACTGAGGTCTGTTTCTCTATAACTCAATCAATGCAGCCCTATTTTCAAATTTTTAATGATCTTAAAAGAGTTATGTCCCCAAATGTTGATTAAGATAAATCAAATTAAACACCTAAAGGAGGGGTCATTATACAGGCAGGAAGAGAATAACCAGATAGGAAGTAAAGACCAGGTAGATAAGCAAACAATGCAGAACACTGGAACCAGAAGTTGAACGGTGAAGTTATCAGAAACACATGTACAAGCATTTTGAAAATATACATCACAGCCACAGCCCTGGAAATTCTGAGGGAGCCTGAAGTTTTAAAAATCCAGAGGTGAG
Source organism: Ctenomys sociabilis (assembly GCA_004027165.1). NCBI lineage: Eukaryota > Metazoa > Chordata > Mammalia > Rodentia > Ctenomyidae > Ctenomys > Ctenomys sociabilis. The sequence continues at coordinate 109,690 of PVKA01001002.1, forward strand.
TCTGATGATCAGCCAAGACTGAAATCAAGAAGTCTAAAGAACAAGATGAGAGACCAGCCAGAGAGAAGATATGCCAGGTCCTAGCATGATTTTAAGGTGACACTATGGTTCCAACAGAAGTTTCCTTCATACATAGGCTAAAATCTATGCGTACAGCTGGCCCCTGGATGCGAGTACCACAGCAAACAGTGAGCACGGGCTCCTTCTCAGAATGGGATAAAAGAAGAGAAGCCAAGGAATTCTACCTGAATTCCATTTCTTTCAGTCATGCAAATCTTAGGAAGTTATAATGAACCCCTTCACACGTGACTGTCCTTCGTAAAGAAAGGGAACGCTGTGGGATCTGAAAATGAGATGAAAACTTTATGGCACGCAGTCAGGCACACAGAAGACATGCAATAAATCATGACAACTAAGTTTTGCAAACAATTTCCAAACCATTCCTCCTACTCTTGCCTTCCATTGCCCTCTCATAAATCACATAAACCAGAGGAATTTTTACTTTTTGGATTTCCACTTTCAAGTACCCTAATTTTTAAAGTATATAATTTGAAGTCCTGTGTTCTTTTATTTTCTAAGTAACTACATAACAATTTGGTAACCTGTTCACCTTCAGCTTAATTTACTCACCTCTTTCTTCACAATACCCAAAGTTCCTGTTATGTTAAATTTGATTGACAATTTAAATGTCATTAACATACAAAGTCTCTGACTAGGAGCTGTCTCAATACACTTGGTCAACTCAAAATTCATCAATTTATTTCTAAAGATAAATATATTTTAAATGTTCATGACTTTTGATTTTCAAAATCTTCCTGGAGAAAATCCAGCAAATATTTATCAACCACTTACCATGTGTCCATAAATTATAGTGAGTTCAATATAAATTTAGGAGCCTTCTCAAAAAGAAAATCAAGGCAATACAGTTCAAATGATAATACATTACTCAGATTAAATCCAATATGAAGTTATTTATTGTCAAAACACAATGAAATACCACTACATAAGTCTATATTCCAACCATAAGTATAAATAATAAAATCATGAGAAAAAAATTTAAAGTTTTAAATTCTTATCGCCTTTCATCAAAGAACTCAAACACTACGGACTTTCTTTCTTTCTTCTTTTTTGCAGAAACAGGGATTGAACTCAGGCCCTTGCGCTTGCCAGGGAAGCGCTTATTCTACTGAGCCATCTCCCCGGCTCCTCAAGGATTATGGACTTTCTCTCTGGATGAAATTCTAAAGCCTGAATGAACTGTAAGTAAAGTGATATTCTCGGTTCAAAGTGCTTAGATCTGCTCCATTTAAAGGTGCACTGAGATCCAGACACCTGATTTACCTACTTTTGGAATAGCAATCTAAATAAATTGAGTGGATGTCGCATATATTGTTAATTCTAAATCTTTTCTGAAATTAAGCACATAACCCCATCACCTTTCCTATGGTTTTTACCAGAACTTCTTCAATAACTGATTACTTTATTCTCAGAAATTAAAGCTTAAAAAACTAAAAAAAAAATTAAGTCTCAGATATAACACCTTTAATTTAATGAAGACAACATGGATATATATGTTCTATTTACCCTCTTTGTATCTTGACACACTATGTAACAAGAAATTCCACAATAGTTTCAAAGGAGAAGTAGAATATAGTACAATGGAAAAGAGTTGTGAAAACATGGAAAGGTCTTAACACCCAGATTGTGACCTTAACTAATTTATCCTAAGGAAGCTCCTTAGTTAAGTAAGCTGCTCACTAAACAGCACTCAGGTCTCTTCCAGATCGAAGATTTCAGTATGTAGAACTTCCTCTCTATTCAAGTAGAACATGTTCATCACATCAAAGTTATCTGTGTTAACCTAACAGGAAAAAAATATCAGGTAGGCCTAGTAAGGCTAATTTGTGTGCCAACTGAGGTAGTCTTCTTAGATCCTTAGAAATCTATCGTGGTTCTTATTCCAGGTAAAGTAATCTTCTATGTTTGATGAGTTTATTTAAATTTCTATATTTAATTCAATACAAAGGCAAGAATTGTTGACTTAACAAATAAACCTTTTTATAACCTAGAAATCTTTTCTTCTAATCAAAAGAGAAGCATAAAACAGAGGATATGTTTGATAGTCTAATATATGTCTACTCTTCACTTATCCAACAATCTACAGGTCAAATTCAGACAACTATGTTTCTTTAATACTTTTGTATTCATCTGGGAACATCATAAGAATATATGAAGGAAAAATGCCACAGCCACTCCCCATTCTGACTTTAATTACAGTCTCCAGAACTGCCACTGAATTTGATCTGTTAAAACACACACACACACACACACACACACACGCATATAATTTCCCCCAAAGCAAATTCCTCTTATCTCCTCAATTTTTCATGACGAGTTTTTTTAAATTATAGAACTATACAATTTTAAAGATAGGAACACTTACAGAATTTCTAACAAAAACCTTATCCTAATAAAAATGACCCACCTCATTCTCTGTAGTAAGGCACTGACTACTTCACAAGGTAATCCTTTCCACTGCTAGACAGCTCTAATTTTTTGGAAGTTTTCCATTTCATACTGGTAAGATGATCACTTAATTTTTGTTCTTTGAAACCAGCACAAAGCCAGCTTGCTTGCTCTCCTGCATGCCAGCGCCTCAAGTATTTGAAGACAGTGTATTCCTACTCAGGCCTACGGATATACTTGAGTTTATCAACACAATCTTTCAACAACTGGCGTATTGCTTCTCTCAATAGCACCATCAAAAATGAGCTTTTCACCTTTTAAAATTCACACTGTTCTTTTCTACAGAACCGTTCTCAAGAGTATCAGCACCATTTTGGCTTACATGCTACTTTTACATTTATCTGAATATTGAATCCTGGTAATTTTATTGAATATAAAAATTAACCCTCCAAGATAAGATATGCCTCACCTACAGATGAAGTATGCATTGAATTAAAATGTCAATAGCTACACAAAGACAGCAGCAAGATCAGGAGGGCCCACATTCCATTAACATTAGCCAGTTAATCACTTATCCATGATTCAGCGCTTCCACTGGTCAAAACTTGATGTTAGTACTACATCTCACACTATCATTTACCCCACATTATTCTTGATAGAGGAAGGAAAACTTTCGTCAGCTATTTGGAGATACAGAGATAACTCATAGACACATTAATTCAGCAAAATAAAAACTGTTTTATTTTCATTTCAGAGGCAGTGCAGGCCACTGTGGAAGTTAATGGTGTGTGTCCTACTGCGAGACAACCTGGATTTAAAATTTGGCATGCATTGCTTGTGGAACCTATGAAAAATTTACCAGCCCTATTGAACCACAGTTTTCTCATCAGTGAAATTAGATAAGAAAACTTAGTATCAGTGCCAGCCAAATAGCTGAGCAGATTAAAGTACCTGCTTATGCAGATGCAGTGGCTGGGGGTTCGATTCCTGGGGTCTGATGTGCTGACCCCACCCACAGGGCTCACTGAGACAACAATTGAGACTGGGCTTGATGGTGTGCCTGTAATCCCAGCTCTTGGAAGGCTGTAAACAGTTGGATCACTACGAATCCGATCTAGTAGTGAGACCCTGAACACCCTGTAGACCCTTCCCTAAAATACAGAAAAAATAATGAAATTATCCCAGTATAGCAGTTTTTAACAAACCTATCAAAAATACAGTAAAAATTGCTACCAAAAAGTAGTCATTTCTTATAAATTAAAATTTTACTTATCAACTCATCTAAAGTACAAAGTTTTTACACTGTCTGAGCAAACACTCCACTTGAAAACCACAAGGGCCAGCCAAGTAGCTCAGCAGATTGAAGCACCTACAAGCAGGCTCAGGGACCAGGAGTTCAATCCCTAGGCCTGTCTTGCTGGACACACCCCCAGGGCACACTGAGACAGCAATTGAGACTGGGCACGGTGGCCTGTGCCTGTAATCCCAGCTGTTGGGAGGCTGTAGACAGGAGGATCACTACGAGTCTGATCTAGTGGTGAAACCCTGAACACCCTTGTAGACCCTTCCCTGAAATACAAAAAGAAAGAAAGAAAGCAAGAAAGCAAGAAAGCAAGAAAGCAAGAAAGCAAGAAAGCAAGAAAGCAAGAAAGCAAGAAAGCAAGAAAGCAAGAAAGAAAAGAAAGAAAGAAAGAAAGAAAGAAAGAAAGAAAGAAAGAAAGAAAGAAAGAAAAGAAAGAAAGAAAGAAAGAAATGATGATCTGTATACATTTTCCAGGAAAGAGCATGCACAGAACTGTTCGATTCTGCCTGCAGAACTATGCGCAAGTTTCTTTGTACCCTCAGGAGTAGATTTGCCTGGGACTGTAAATTTGAGCTCACACTTAGAGTTAAGCATACTCTTACTCTTCATCCAGGTGTAGGCTAGCATTTCCACTTAATTATGCTGGAAGTCTACTTTCCAGTTTGGAATCAAAACAGAGGCTGAATATTACTTCCTTGGTCCAGTTAATTATTAAGTGTACAGTCCAGTGTTATCAGAGTAAATCCTGGAGGGCAACAATCACACTATGGTTTAGAACGCACAAAATGAACCAAAATAGGAGGCAAATAAAAATCCTTAATGAACATTTGCAGTATAAATGAAGGGAGGCACATGGACCATATGCACTCCTGATGTTTCTTCATTACCCCTGGCTTTGCTCCTCTTTCTCTCTCCTTGATACCCCTTTAAATTCTGAGCTTATCTGAGCACTCCTGATTTAGTTACACTTTTATTTAGCTCCTTTTCTTTCTCAGCAGGATTATTCTCAATTATGTAGTCAAAATTACAATTTTAGAGCATCTCATTTTTTGTGAGCTATATTTCTCTTTTATAATCTCTGTACATGGAATTATAAATCAGGCAACATTCATGTTTAATTGGTATTTTCAGTGTGAATTTTGTTTCTTCCTCCATTCTTTGTGTTTCAGCTTCAAAACATTTAGCCTCCTAACACTAGAGGAGATAAAAATAATAATACAAAGTTATTCTTTTGTATCTATAAAGCTTTCCTATATCAGTTGAAATACTTCAGCTCCTGTTACATGATTAAAAATCTTAATACTTATCAAACAACAAGCATAAGAACAAAAATTATACTTGAGGAACCTAAATACTAAACCTCAAATACACATTCACTTTCCAAAGAAGGAATATTATACCTGATCTTTTAAAACTAAAATCAGCAATGTAGATTATAATAATGTCTAATGGACAAAGCATGGATTCTAGGAACCTTAAACTTCTAAGATGGTTGCAGTATCAAGCTTTATGCCTCCAACACTTCTGCCTGTGAGCCGAAGAACAGTAAGTTAATCAATTCCCAATGGTGTGTAAAAATAGAACTCTCCAAGAGGAACTAGTCATTCAGAACACAATTTTGCAACCTATTCAACAGGAGAGGGCTGGTGAGATAGCTCTGGGGACTAAGTGTCTACCTAGCATGCACAAGGACCCTGCTTCCATGCACCCATACCGCCTGCCCTGCTGCCCTGGAACCCCAGCTGTGATGTCCCATCCCAAAACTGAGTGTGGTAGTGCACACCTATAATCCCAGGGCTGGGGAGGCTGAGACAGAAGCATCACTATGAGTCTGAACTGTGTAGTGGGGCCCTGTATCAAATAAATAAAAGTCAAAGTGAATAAGAGAAAGAAAAAAAGAAAAGCCACCAAAGAACTAACACTTGCTAGGTGCCTCTCTGAGGGCCAAATCAACAGGCATAGTCAAGAAGCAAGGTACACAGTATCAAAAGCAAGCAACAAGTTGGGTAGAGGGTGAGCACAACCAGAAGGAAGCAGTGGAGGTTGAACACAATAGTTATAAAGAGGTAACAGGAAAAAATAGAGACAGCTGGAGGATAGCCTTTGCTGTTCTTGAGGATATCGAAAGATCACAGCATGGGACAATAATTCAGGTCCTTAATGATTACTCTGTGCTTCTAAGGAATGTTTAACCCTAACCAAACATATCCTCTAATATCCTCTAACTGGAACACACTCTGTCAAAGACAACATGCTATGCTTTTTATTGTCCCCCCATCTTTAGAAATCGCAGCCCATACTATAACTTGCTGAGAAAAACATTCAAGTTGTCCTTTTATTATAGGGCAAAATTTTTAACAAAACCATAGAGTGCACCTGTACAAAACTTTTAGAACATTCTTTATACTAATTAACATCACTTTGAAGCAGCAAACAACTCTTTTCTCATTGAAATAGTGAGCTGAGAATGAAGTGTCTTTAAGTCTCTCACAAAATCAGTTTCTCACAAGCTTCAGTTTGTTTCATAAGTAATTGATCACATATTTTATTAACCCCAAGTTAGGTAATTCCAATTTTTTTAATGTATTTGGTACAGGGTCTCAATACACTCATAGTGGTCCTATTTTCAGCCTCCCCAGTGATGGGATTACAGGTGTGTGCCACCATGTGCGGCATGTGGTGCCAGAGATCGAACCCTGGTCCCTGCGCTTGCCTAATCAGGTACTTAGTCCACTGAGCTATCTCACCGGCCCTGTAATTCTGATGTTAAATCAGCCACCTTATATTGAAGCTCAAATTCTCTCCCCTGGTTACACAATCAGGAAATCTTTTTAAAAATAAGAACTGACAAGAAATTAAAGAGCTGGATTTTTTTAATCCAAAAACTACAGAGAATCATTTCTATCTCATCCAAGCATGTTTAGACTATCAGCAGCTCAAATTGGCATGATTGACACAACTGGATAACACCTGAAACAGACCCAGGGCAAAAGAAAATCATTGTCATAGGCAGTTTGTGATCCATTTTTTTTCTCCCTCTGTAAAGCAGGTAAAAGAATGCTCCAAGACATCACACATAGTCATTTACATACAGTATCATTTTATGGAATTTTCCAAGGTGTTAATTAAAAGTTTTAATGAATGTTAATCATCTGTCAATTTCATTGGCAATCTCTATTCAACCATATGTTTCTCTTTTACACCTGTGAGTTTTTTAAAAGCCATTACTTTAAGTTGTTTTACTTCCTTAACATGATATTTGTATTAATATTTAGGAAACAAAACTTCTACAGTCTATACAACAATTTTCTGTGGTTCTTTTATGTATCTCCTAACTACGTTAAGTAAGGTATGATTATGTAGGATTTTTATGATCATTATACTTCTGAAAGAGGAGCTAAAAACATTTATTCTTTTATTAAAGTCTTTATTCAATTTACATGTCCAAGAAATTGAAAAATCAGCAAAGGCATTGCATTCCCAAAACTTACAAATAGAAATCTATCTCATTTAATCATCCTGCAACATCAATCATCTTTCTTCTGTTTAATTATCCATTCATTCAAATAATATATACTATGATTCTTTCAAAGTTTGGGATGTACAGAACAGAATAGCCAAACATTTTTCTTCTTAGTGCACTTGTATTTGAAAGGAACAAGAAAAATAAACAACAAATCAACATCGAAAGAAAAAGGAACCAGAGAGGGTAAGGGAGAAGAACAAGGAATGGTGAGAAAGATAGTGAAATTTTAGATAGAGTAGCAAGTGAAGAACTCACAAAGAAAATGTGTTTGAGCAAAGGCCTACGTAAGAAGAGCAAACCATCCAGATATCTGGAATAAAGGGGCCATGTACACAGGAATTATTAGGTGCCAAAGTGGGGGTGGAAAAACTAAAAGGGATTTGGCAAACATCAGGACTGGATAGAGTAGACTAAGAAGAAACAAAAACTGTATCAGGAGGTGAATTCTAGCAGGCAGGGGAAGAACAAGTTGTTAAGACCTTATAAGTGGCTATAATAATTTGGCTATTGATCCATGAGAGAAATGGAATCCTTTAAAGATTTGAAGAGAAGAGTGATATGATCTGTCTACACTTTAGCACGATCTCTCTAGAAATGCACATCCAGAGTCCACCAAAAGCAACACAACAAGGATTCTACCAAGACGTACAATAATCAGCCTGACAAAAGTCAAAGATAAACAGAGTTCTGAAAATAGTGAAAGTGACTTGCCATACAACTGCCACGAGGGGATCAGCAGAAACTGTAGTCTGGGAAAGAATGGGACAATATACACAAAGTGCTAAAAGAAAAATATTATTCTCGGCCTACCAAGAATAATATACCTGCCAAAATTATGCTTCAGAAATGAAGGAAAGATAAAGTCTACTAAAATTGAAAGTTTGTCACTACTCAACCTGCTTTACAATATATGCTTAAGAAAATCATTTACATTAAAACTAACACATGCTAAACATTAACATGAAGACATATGAAAGTATAAATTTAACAGAGAACAATAAATACAGAGATATATACATGTTAGTATAGCATTCAAATGGTATTGCATAAGTTACTTTTAATTCTATTATTAAAATTAAAAGATAAAAATTTGTTATGGAGGGATTATAGTGCTTTTATTTGCAATGTTAAATTGTTATCAATTTAAAATAGGAGGTTTGGGCCAGCTAGATAGCTCAGCGATCTAGAGGGCTTACTTAGGCAAAGCACAGAAGCCAGGGTTCGATCCCTGGCATTCCCAGAGTGTGCTGAGATGGTGGTTGAGACTGGACATGGTGGCACATGCCTGTAATCCCGGCACTTGAGAGGCTTAAAACAGGAGGATCACTAGAAGTCTGATAGAAACCCTGTAGACCCTGTACCAAATACATAAACAATAAAAAAATAAAATAAGTTATAACTACTTGTACAAGAAATGTTATGCAAGCCTTAGGCTAGCCACAAAGAAAATAACATATAGTAGATATATAAAAAGTAAAAGTAAAAAGCAAATAACTTCATAAAATGACCAGGTAAAAAAAAGAAATTTTGAATTTTCATACAAAAATGAAAGATAAGAAAAAAATGAGAGTAACAAAGCACTTGTTAGAAACACAGAAAACAAAAGCACCAATAAATCCATCCTTATTAATGATTAACTTAAATGTAAATTGATTGCATTCACTCATTAAGAGGCATAGAGTAGCTGGATTGATTTCAAAAAAATCATTATATATTCTGTATAAGACATTCATTGTAGAATAAAGAAATACACAGGCTGAAAAAGAAAAGATAGAAGGTGATATTTCGTACCAATGGTAACCAAAAGAAATCAGGGTGGGTATCAGACTTTTAATCTAAAACTATAGCTAAAGATAAAGAAGGTCATAAAAGAGTGATCAAAAGGTTAACTCAATAAGTCCCAAACACAAGAGCACCTAAGTAGCAAAACAAATATTGAGAGCTTGAAGGAAGAATTGACAGTTACACAACAAATAAGAGCAGGAGATTTCACCATCTCGTGTCCTCATCCATTCTGGGCGTTCTGTACAAAATAGCATAGATTGGGCAATGTATAAAGTACAAAGATTGATTTCTCACAATTATAGAGGTTACGAGGCCCAAGATTGAGGAGTCTAAATCTGCCTAGGGTCTTTATGTACATCATCCCATACTGGAAAGTAGAAGGGTAAAAGAAAGTGACAGTGAGTAGAAGAAAGAAAAAGGGGCTGAATTTGTGTGTTTACCAGGAACTGACTCCCACAGCACCTAACCCGCTCCTGCGGTAGCAGTATTTATCCATTCAGGAGGGCAGACTCTTCCAGGACCTGCTCATCTCTTAAAGTCCCACCCATCATTTGTGTTGCATCAGGGATTAAGCTATTAATACATGGACTTTATCACTTGGACACATTTAAATAAAAGCACTCTCCCAGAAAATCAACGAAGAAAACAGCTGACTTGAGAAACACTTTAGGCCAAGTGGATCTAACAGATGATTAGAGAATTTTCTACCCAGTAACATTAAAAAAAAAAAAAAAATCAGCACAAGCACAAAAGGAATCTTAATAAGTTCAAGAAAATCAAAATGATAGCATCATTTTTGCTATCATGGAATTAATAAAATTTATTAGAATCAATAAAAGCAAGAAAATGGGAAAATTCACAGATATGTGGAGCATAAACAATGCACTCTTGGATGAATGGGAAAGCCACAGAGGTAAAAAGTTTCTGGAGACATCTTTACAAAACCTACAGGATGAAGCGGGACTACCATGGCGGTTAATAGTGATGAATAACCTAACTGATACCTAGGAAGAAGAAATATTCTAAATATATGATCTAAGTAATACCCCAATGAACCACAAAATAAGACTCAAAGTTAGCAAAAGAAAGGAAACAAACACACATTAATGTAGAGTAAATCAAAGAATTATCTATATCCAAAAACAATTCTACAAATCTGAGTCAATTTTTTCAAAACATGTATTTAATAAACTTAACTAGGTGAAAAGGAGAAAAGAGCCAAAGAATAAATGGAAACATGGATGTCTTGAAAAATAAAGGATCTTTAGAGATTATTATTAATATAAACTAAATGTCAACAAATTGCATAACCTAGAAAAATGGATAAATTCCTAAAAACATAAAATCAACAAGGTCAAATTATGAAGAAATAGAATGTCTCAGTATTCCTATAACCAAGATGGAGGCTAAAGCAAAAATAAAATGCAACCAAGAAAATCTTAGGACTTAATGGCTTTACTGGTGAATTCTATCAAATACTTAAAAAAATTAAAGCAAATATTTTTTCTCAAACCTTTACAAAAAAAAACTGGTGAGAAAGTGTACACTTCTTAACTCTTTTTATGAAGGGGTTTATTATCTCAATCTCAAAGCCAGATAAAGAAACCTTCAAGAAAGCTATAAACCAATAGTCTCTTTTTTTTTTTTTTTTAAAGGTATTTGGTACAGGGCCTCACTATGCAGCTTGGACTTGGAGTGATCCTCTTTTTTTCAGTCTCCCCAGCACTGGGACTTACGGGCATATGCCAATAGGCCTGGACTCCGTGGCTGGCTCAGAGTGCCTGGGAGTGGGGCGGTGCGGCATGTGGTGCCAGCAAGTGAACTCCGGTCCTTGTACTTGCTTAAGGTGCTTAGTCCACTGAGCTATCTCGCTGGCCCAAGGCCAATATTCTTGATAAAAATAGATGCAGAGCCCTCAACTATAAATAAGGAAATGAATTCAACTTACTTAAATGATTGCATCTCATGACCAAGTGAGATTTTTATATCTGAAATGCAAGAATAACTATATTCAAAGCAATTAATATAATACATGCACTGAAAGAATGAAAGATAAAAATCATAACAACATCTTATATTTACAGAAAAAGCAATTGACAAAATGCGCTACCTTTCATGATAAAAACACAACAAAGTAGGAAAAGCATCTGTATACAACAAAGGCTTGTCACTGGAGCATATTGAAACAAAAAATATAAAAAGTCCATAGTTACTTACATTCAACATTGAAACACTGAAAGTTTTTTCTCTAAGTTGCTATTCTAGATGTCTTCTTGTTGCTGTGACAAAATACTAAGAACCGACAGATTAAAGAACCAAAGGTTTATGTTAGCTCACATAATCAGTTCCAAGGCAGGATAGTGTGACAGAGGAGCATGGCAAGGAGAAGCAAGTCACAGAATGGCAAGCAGGAAGGAGCAGCCCTCCCTCTGCTTTCCAATTTTATTCCATCCAAGTTACAAGCCTGTTGGTGGTTGCCGCCCACATGCAGGGTGGGTCTTCCCTGATCAATCAATCCATTATCGACACTCAGACCTGATCACATACTTAAGATACAGTATCACACACCCTTGATCCAGTCACCTTCCAAAAGCCCCACCAAAGAGCATGTGTGGTTTGGGGGGTCACGTAACACTTGCCTAGTCTCATCACTTGCGTTGGCCATAGTGTGGGCAGTCCTAGCCAGACTGACCAGTCAGCATAAGTAATGAAGAGCATCGCAATTAGAAAGAAGGAAGTCATCATGCTTAGAGATAACATGGTATTATATAAATAAAACACTAAAGTCTTCATTTAAAAAAACCTATTAGAACTAATAAATTAAGATGAAAAGGGTTACACTAACAATGAACTACAGGGACAGGAAATTAGGAAAACAATACCATTTACATTGGAAACAAAATTAATTACCTACTTAAAAATAGATTTAACTAAGGAGATGAGGGATCTGTACACTGAAAACTATACAATACCAGTAAAAGATATTAAAAATACACAAATAGGCATCCCTGTTGGTAGATTAGAACACGTGATAGTGTCAAAATAATGCACAGGCAAAAATGATCTACAAATTTAATGTAAGTTAAATTAATCAAACTACAGAACTATTTTTCAAGGCCAGCCAAATAGCTCAGCAGATTAAAGCACCTACAAGTAAGTGCAGAGCCTGGGGTTTCTATTCCTGGCACCACATGCTGGGCTGGCCCTGCCCCCTGGGCATGCTGAGACAGCAATTGAGACTGGGCATGGTGGTATGAGCCTGTAATCCCAACTCTTGGGAGGCTGTAAACAGGCAGATCACTATGAGTGTGATCTAATAGTAAGACTGTGAACATCCTGTAAATGTTTCCCTAAAAAATACAAAAAAAAAAGTATTTCTCAACAGAAATAGAGACAATTATCCAAAATTCAGATGGAGGCACAAAAGAACCCAACTGTCAAGCCAGGGAGATAGTTCAGTAGAATAAGCACTTGCCTGGCTAGCCCAAGGACCCGAGTTCAATCCCGGTAACACAAGAAGTAAATAAATAAATAAATAACCCAACAGTCAAATCATACCACAGAAAGTAGAACAAGGTTGAAGATACACATTTTCTGATTTCAAAGTATTTGAGAAAGTTACAGAAATAAATCCTTAGAATATACAGACAACTGATGCCAAGAATAAATAATGGACAAAACAATAGTTTTTTCAACAAATAGTGCTGAGAAAACTAGATGTTCCAGAACAGAAGAAAAAAAATCATACCTTCCTTTTTACACTGCATAGAAGTCAGCTCCAAATGAACTAGACTTAAACGTAAGACCTAAATCTACAAACCCAAAGGAAAATATAATGTGAGTGACCCTGGTATAGTGATGATAGCATGAATATGACAAAAAATAGACAGTAAATATAGACAAGTAGAAATGCATTCAACTAAGAAGCTTTTTCACTACAGGGTAAAACAATTAGCAGAGTAAAGAAAGAACCTCCTGGGTGGGAGAAAATACCTGCAAACCATATATTTGAAAAAGAATGAATAACCAAAATGTGTAAGAAACTCCTATAACTCAATGGCAAATAAAAGCCCAATTTAAAAATGGGCTGGGGATTTTTAAATAGGCATTCCTCCAAAGAAGCCACACACATGCCCTTCTTTATATAAGAAATGCTGCTCAGTGCCACTAAACAAGGGTAAATGCAAGTCAAAACCACGAGGAGCTATCACTTCACAATGTTCCAGATGGCTATTAGCAAAAACAAGGAAAATTTACAAAGGGGGTAGGAACTCTTAGTAAGGATACCAAGATATTGGCGGGACTGCAGAATGGTACCACCTTGGGTTAGCTAGCTTTTCCACTGCAGAACGCAATGCCCGACGACCACAGTTTAAAGAAGGAAAGATAAATGGTTCATGCTTTCCAGGGACTCAGGCTATGCTCAGTTGGCTGCAAGGCAGGGCATGAAGGCAGGGAAGCTGAGCAGAATGAGGAACAGCATCAAAGAGGAAGGGGACATAGACCAGACGATGGAGTACCTGACGTTATGTCACCACAGCTCCCTCTGAAACACCCAGACATGCGCTGTACTGAGCCCCTAAGCATTTCTCAACCCAATAAAATTGACACAATTAAGATTAACTCTCCCAAGCCTCTATGAGAAATAGAATAAAAGGTTCTAAAAAACTGCAAGTACAATTACATCATGCATCAGTCTCACTGCTACATATCAACGCCAAAGAATTGAAATCAAGATCACGAAGAAATACTAACCACACATCATAAAGGCGCTCATGCAAGAAAACTTCCAGAGCTGCTTCAGGATGATGAGATTTCATGGGTTTGAGGGAGAGGGAGTATAAATGGCAATGGAACACCCATCTCTAACACAACTAAACCAAAAAAGAGATTCAAATGAAGGACCATTTTGTATCTGTATATACAAAATAGGATAGATATACAGCTACTTTCTCTTAATTCAATGAGAAGATTTGTACTGATAGTATTTAGACAAGATATCATGTCTGCATTTTATACTATGAATAACCACTACAAAGACAACAATATGCAATGTATTAATTCTTGAAATTGTCCTACTGATCGGTTTTGAAACTGTCTCATTGCTGTTTGTTTCTCAATAAGATTAATAAAAAAAGAAAGGAAGAGATGAATGGCAATTTTTATTACAGTAAATTTCATGTAAGCAGTCAGCAAATATTTTGATCTACGATCAAAAGAAAGGTAGAGATGAAGATTGTGGGCATGTAGGTATGCTACTGTAAGTCTCAGGAAGGCTTTTGTTCCCTTTCATTTTCTAGAAGAGATAGGAAGCAAGACCACAAGCTGAGAGTGGGCCAAGGAGAGGAAGTCTAGCACATGCACCCAGAGTGAGAGGCACAAAGGAGGGTGGGCTCCCCAACTCACTACCACGGCTGGGGCCCAGCTCACAGCATTTATCCCCTGAAGAATTCTGTTCTCCACTTGGTGATGCTCTCCTCCCTCCCTGACCTCCTGCAGCACACCCCGGAAAACAATCCATACCATATTTGGTATTTACTGTTCTTCCTATGAATTATCATTTTCATACTTTATTTTCTATCATGCCCACTACAGCCTGAGTTCCTTAAAGAAAAGTCTTGTCTATGTTCTTCAGTGCTGTTCCCCAATACCTAGAAGAGGGCACACCTGGTATGTATTTGATTCAACTATCCATGGGTTAAAGGTTTCTCAGCAATCTAAGCACCTGCCTGGCAAGCACAAGGACCCAAGTTCCATCTCCAGTACCACCTGCCAGCTGGTCCCAAAACCAGGCATAGCAGTGTACATCTATAATCTCAGTGTTGGGGAGGCTGAGACAGGAGGATCACTATGGGTCTGAACGGTGAGACCCTATATCAAATAAATAAATAAAATGCTGGGTTAAGTGCTGTCCACATGGAACACTTAGGGATAGTATCTCTCTGTAAGTGTGATTCTAGGGCAAAACACATTTATAAATAAAGGCTCTACAGACAAAAAAGGCAACATAGTGAATTTAACTGGAGTTTTGATACTACCATTTGAATAGCACAGCTAAAACTTGCTGTATCACTATTCTTGTTCGAAGTGTCCACAAACAAACTAAACCTAGATCTAACCTGAACTGGGGCAATGATCTCTTAAGTACAACATCAAGACAGTAAGTTTGTAAAAGTCTGCCAAACGGTAAAGCTGTAGTGGGGACCCCACATCTGATATTTCCTTTCACTTTTTCTCTTATATATGGATTCGTTTTTGTCTCCTTAACTGTTGCTAAATATAATCTAGAGAGAGCAAAGTAGCGATTCTCTAACATTGTCTAGAAGCTTCAGTCTCATTACACGACACCACATTCAATCTTCTGCGTCCAACTCTCCAAGCTCTAGGAGCTGGGGAAATAGAGACCTGAGCGCTCACTACTTCCTCAAGGAAGCTGCACAACCTCCTGAAAGAACATCATCAAGATGTAATGAATGTTACTGTCCATCACCATAAAAATGATGAATTAAATTTTTTTAAAAGTTACTCTTCCTTAGGAACATATTAATTCTTGACTTAAATAGCTGAAAACAGTAAAGCATTCATTTGCAAATAGCTACCCTTATCAAATACTTCCATAACACAAGTTCAATCATTGTTGTTATCTTTGTTTTATCTCAGAGCAAAACGTTCATAGAACAATAGTCTCCTGGCTCTGGATGCCACATTTTCACAAGAAGAAAGATGAAGAATTTAAGGGGACACTGCTTTGCTGTAAGCCATGGCTAGTGCCCTCTCGCCTTCATTATTTCTCACATCTTTGACAGGAAGTGGCAGAGTCAGTGCTGCTGGTTTTGAGCTGTGCTTTCCCTTTTATGGAAAAATATCAACAGGGATTTTTTTTTTCATGGCTGGAGGTCTCATCCTCATCTAAATATTAAAGTCTGGCAAGTCTTTCTAGCATAATCATACTTGTTACTTGTTAATTAGGACCAGAGCGATAACTATTAAAAGTTGAAAGGGTTTCCTGGTGGTTGCAACAAGTTTCAACATGATCCCAGCCTCTGTCAATAACCACAAGGGGAAAAAGAAAGCAAAAGGAAAATGCCTCTGTAGAGTCCTACATTGCTGAGAGAGGAGTGAATGCTGCTACCTTTCTCCCTTAACAGTTCAGTGCCAAAAGAGTCCAAATAGGAGACCATGAAGCAAGGAAAACACAACCAAAGGGGGAACTAGGAAACTTGGGTTTGAATACTAGTGCAATGAGTGCTTTCCTTTTATTAAAATGTATGTGGCACATACAGCGTCCCTGGGCCTCCGTTTCTTCTGTGACTTTAAAGGGACCTACTGATGGATGATAGAATCAATAGGCTGTGGGACAGTATCTCAGTTCTAAATTGTTTCCATCAACCAATTTATAGTCTTCAAGAACACTCTGCAAAACATTCCTAAAAGGGTGGCATTACAACTTCCCTCTTTTTAATCAGCAAATTTTCAGTATGATGCAGTCCAGCATTGGTGTGCCACTTTCCAATTTTAGAAGATGCATCCTTTACATCTACTATCCCATTTGCTCCTTAGTAATCGTGTGAAATGTCTGTCAGTGAACCTGAGAAACTAGGAAAGAAAGAGAATGAGAGAAGCGACAATGTGATCTGCCCAAAGTCAGAACGAAGAACCCAGAACTAATACTCCAAGAACTGGTCCCTTCTACTTAGCTTGGAATTGTAACTTCGCAAGGCAAGCCCAGTTATGTGGCTAATGGTCAGTTGATAGAAATAAGATGACACATGGAAAATAGAAATAAAAATAAATAAATAAGGAGAGAAATTTTTAAAAAAAACTCTCCAAGAAAAGGCTGACACATGGCTCCTACAAACTCAGGTAATATATTGCTTTACTATATTACTTGACTCTATTAGGCTCTCCTATCACCACCATGTAAGTCATACTTCAGAAAAACCAACCTAAAATAGATTGGTCTTCTAGGGCTTGTTTCCTAACACAAACATCAAATATAGTTACTAGGGCTTTTGTATATGTTATCAAAATAATGAGACACAGGGCCAGCCAGATGGCTCAGCAGACTAAAGCACCTGCTTAGGCAGGTGCAGGAACCAGGGTTCAGTCCCTGGCGTGCAGTGCCAGCCCCACCTCTGGGGCATGCTGAGACAGCGACTTAGACTGGGCGTGGTGGCGTACGCCTGTAATCCCAGCACTGGAAGGCTGCAAACAGGAGGCTCAGTACAAGTCTGATCTATGTAGTTAGACCCTGTAGACCCTGTACTGAATATATTAAATAGTATTAATAATAATGAGACACAAATACTCAATTCCTATACCACACATGTTAACAGAAAGAAAAATACGCTTTTCATCCTATGGGACTGAACTAAATTTACATTACTCAAGAAAAATAAAAAACAAACAAGCAGAATTTTCAGAGAGTTCAAGGGTTATGGGCAGTACAGTCAGTACTCAGTAGTACCACCAGAACTCTTAATGCCTAACTGTGGAATAGTTAAAACAAACATAACCCACAAGTAGGATTTACAGCTTTCAAGGCTCCTGGCTTTCAGGGAGACAAGGCAAGCCATAAGTTTGAACTGTCTTAAATACCTCTTCAACATATAAATAAGATCATAAACCCATATACAAAGATAATCACAAATCTAGCTGCAATTCTCATTACCCTGCATTTAACCAAAGCAAGATATGAAGAGCCAACATCTCTAGGAATGCTATCAGGTACCAAGGCATTCTTTTAGTCACACAGAAGTTCTATGAGTTACATCTAATTTTATAGGTAAAAAAAGGAAGACTCAGAGTTCAGTGACTCACCCAGACAATGATTTTAAATCCTCTCCGTACAATGCTACTGTTGAAACAGGCAATACAAACCTGGACTGGGCTGTATTATAGGGCTGGTAAGTACTTTATTCAAGCAATGAAGAAGTAGAAGAAAAATTATAAAATTAATATATAAAACTCTCTTGGAGAGCCGATTTTCTTTTTTTTAGGATATTTATTTATCTAATTATTTATTTTCTGTATTTTAGGGAAGGGTCTACAGGGTGTTCAGGGTGTCACTACTAGCTCAGACTCATCCTGATTCTTCTGTATACAGCCTCCCAAGAGCTGGGATTATAGGCACATGCCAAGACTCCCAGTCTCAATTGCATCTCGGCATGGCCCAGGGGCAAGGCAGGCAAGGCAGGCCCTGAGATCAGGAGATCAAACTCCTGGCCCCTGCTCCAGCTTGCAGGCACTTTCATCTGGTCATCCCTTGGAAAGCCAATTTTCACTGTCCTTCTCCTTTACATGAAGTATGCAATAATAACAAATTTAGAGATTTAAACTACAAGAAAAAATAGAAGGATGAAAAGAAGGACATAAAGAAGAAAGGGAATAGAAGATGAAATATTAATTTACTAAGTAAACACATTCACTTCTGCAAACATAGTTTGCAATAGCAATATACAATTGTACAAAACAGTGTGAGATCATATACTTCAACCAGACTACTACTTGAAACTCAGACAGAAACATTAAGGTATTAAAACTAAAATCTATTACAGGTATCAAGATTTTATGGTCTTTCAAAAGTTATCTATGGCAAACTCTATACTATTACAGAGATAATAAAAGTCATTTAGAAAGATAAATCAAACAATTCAAATTTTGTAAAAACAACTGATACCCTCTTTAAACATTATTTCTGGTATGCACATTACTTTCAGTTTTTCTTGGTTACTTCTTCTGCATAACTTTTCCATTGGATAACCCCCTCCAAAAAAGGGGGGCAATTTCCTAAGCAATTTGAGTTTTCAAATTATCTCACACGTGATTAAACAGCACTCAGCTATATTCTGTTAAACTGACACTCTTTGTGGAACCTGCTTTTGGTTATATGAATGCCTATAATACATGTTATTTTGAAGGAGCATTCCAAAGAGGGTTGACATTACCCAAATACAGGATCTGAACATGGTGACAGTGGAGATACCCTCTAAAACAAAATCGTATGAACCCTTGAATAGGGTAAACCTCAAAATTACCTTTTTTTAAAATTTATTACTATGTAAGCTATTCAGGAAATTATACATACTGATACTTCTTATTGTTTATTGATAGAAAAGATCTATTTTCGAACTGTGCCAACAGAGTAGAGGCCAGACTGGTCTTGAAGAGCCGAAAATAAACCCAAATGAAGAAACTCCACTGAAGACCACTATGAAAACTGAAGCCAAATCTGAATAATATTTTAAGCAGGAAAAAATTAATCTACATTTAAAATATTTGGGTCCTGAAAATACTAAATTATTTTCTGAAAAAAGCAGTCTGTTAAAAGACTGCAGATTTCATAATCCAGAAAGAGCAGGCATACCAATCTAAAAATGGACACATTTTTCTGTGTCAGTTATAAACAGATGCACACAAAAACATGAAATACACTGTGATTATGGCTGTAGTGTATATATTTAAAGTATATCACTAAAGTAATTAACTTTCAACTTATTTTAAATTTTACAGATAAGTGTTGTTATGGTTTGTATGTATTTGTCCCTCCAAATCCCCATGCATTCACTGAGGTGTGGTTCTAGAGTTTAAAATTAACTCACAATTCAATGAGATTATGTGTCAGAGTGCTGCTGGGATTATGGGTGCACCTGCTGCTGGGATTATGAGTATGAGTGCTACACCTGACCTGGGTCAGACAGCTTGAATGCAGCATAAGGGAGACAGGTTTGCTCTCCATTGCTGTTGTTGCCCCCACTCCTCCCATTTGCTCTTGCTCTTTGCTCTTTGCTGCCACCATGAACAGTGGCTTTCTGCCATGTTCCACTCTGCCTTGGAGCCAGCTGAGTATGGCCAAAAATGCCACTAACTATGAGCTAAATAAACCTTTCCTTCCTTTATTTTTGGTGTTGGGCATTTTGTTCCAGCAAGAGAAAAGTAACAAAGGCAAGTGTGTTCCATTAAAGAAGTGAGTGTAAGACAGTAAATATATTCATCTTTTTTTTTTTTGCTACTATAACTTATACCAAACTTGAGCAGACACCCTGCTTTGTAACACTCTAATTTATAAATCGAACCAAGGAAATGGATTGTCACTTTAGTTCCACAATTCATGTTGCCCTTCATTCCCTCCTTTGATTACTTGTCTGCATGCACCAGACCTGGTCAAATATATATTTGTGACTATTTTCAAATAAAAAGTCTTCCTTAAAAGTTAGAAATCTTGCTTGCTGTAGTTACTAGAAGAGTATGCCTCAAGTTATACAACAGCAGAAAAGGAGACTTCCCAAATATTCTGAGCAATTTCAGTAGCCAGACTTCAAAATAAAACAAAATAGGACTACAAAATTAACATGAGTTTTTTGAGTCCAGGATCTCTATATATTGAAGATAAAAAGTTAGAGAAAGTGATCAGTCCTGTTAAGTAAAGCCTCCTGAGAGGATATATCAAATGTAAATAGAATGATTATACTTTATCAAAATAGGTCACTTTCCTATTGAAGAGGGGGAAAAGCCTTTGAAGGAGGCATACTAAACATATTATTTCAGAAAGCAAACTATCTAGATTTTGGTAGGCACCTGATTACACATGCTTCTCTATTCTAGCTTGAGGTCAGAAAGTTCAGAATTCATTTATCATATCTGGTCATATATGTAGAACCAAAAACCTTGAATCTATTGCCTTTTCAACATGCAGACATGATCTAAACCACTTACTGACAGTTAAGAAGAAACAAAGATACACTGAGATAGGTAGAAAAGATACTAGTTGGATTTTGTATGAAGCTGATACCGCCTCTAGATTCCCAATGAATGCATAACAGTCACTTAATTAATATGTATAATATCAACCTCAGAAAAGGGGACAAGAACAGGATTGTTAACATTACCAGGTGGACACACTTCAATTTTCAATGAGGTCACTTATATAAAAGCAAATTCACCAATGTTGTCTAGCAAAATAGATACATTTTATAAGATTGATTCTAAGTAAGACAGATTACTACTAAAAATGTCATTGTCTATAAAAAAAAACTTATGGCCCTTCAACAAAGATATAGACCTCCAAGAATCTGTTTCTATATGATTTCAGAATGAAACAAAACTTGGAACCAGGCATAGTGGTGCACATCTGTAAGCCCAGCACTCAGGAGGATGAGACAGGAGAATCACTATCAGTGTGAGACCAGCCTAGAGATTACAAAAGCAAGCACAAGGCCGGCCTGAACTGCATAATGAGACCCTGTCTCAAAAATATAATAATAAATAATGAAAATAATAATAAAGAAGTGTCCATGTATAAATATACTAGTTTTGGAGGAATCTAAAAGAAACATAAGGTTACTCCAAGGAACATTGTAAAATGATTTTACTAGTAGCTAACTGCTAACCAGAAACCAAAATGGTGCCACGCTACTAAAACATCACCAATACTCTCTCAAAAGAGAAGACAAGGGGCAGGGAGATGGATCAGTAGAATAAGCACTTCCTTAGCAAGCACAAGGACCTGAGTTCACTCCCTGGTGCTACCAAAGAGAGAGAGAGAGAGAGAGAGAGAGAGAGAGAGAGAGAGAGAGAGAGAGAGAGAGAGAGAGAGAGAAGACTGACAATGCCAATGAATTCTCTGACTATATTCTGCACGTACTATTTTCATTAGAGCAAAATAAACTAATTTACAAGTCTATGGTCCCAGTGAATTTCTACCTTTTCAACAAGTATCATTTAACATTTTATTTTTTATTTATTTTTTATTTTTGTTTTATTGAGGTACAAATATCAATGAGACAGTTTTAAGATACCTTGACAGATGGATTTGATAAATTAATACATTAAAAACTGTTTTCATAATGTTTTGGTATCATGGAAGGTGCATACATGATATTATACTTACAGACATTATTATACCATATGTCTCTTATCAGTAAATTAAGAGAGTGTAGCTGTTTGCGTATCTTATTTTTTATACCTGAATTACATCAAAGATTTCAATAATAAATACTTTCTACCTTGTTATTTTCCTAGTGGTTGTCCATAGTACTAGAAGCCGACATAATATCCTGTCCAACCACCATTAGTGCAAATCTTGCCTCACATAGAATTATGTACAAGCACGGTGTTATCTATCCCAACTGTACTGTCCATACACATGCATCATGATTCTTTCTTTCTATACCCCTTCCTTTGTCTACACCTGTCAAACATGGGCACTCCATTGTCATTCAATTAATTTAGGTGCCTGAACTTGACAACACAATCCAACAGAGGCCAGCATTCTGCAACAATAATGAGTTATCTGAAGAAGTTGTTGACCATAGCCATTTACAGCTCAACTTATTATTATGGCCTCATGGGGTAAACTTCATTTTTATACTTTTCTACTGGATGGTTAAGACCTAGATAGGGCTAGACCTATATACCAACACATGTACTTTATGTTTCTTATGAGGTCAGTGAACTCTGCTCAGGTTTTATCTTGTAGTCCTGTACCTTATTCTGTAGATCTTTTGTCTGTGTCATCCATGTGGATGAGTCACGGCCAATGCTTGACCAGTTTGCTCTCTGTGAGAGCCTGAGAGAAAGTTTTCTCTCCATGTGACTCTCCCCAGGCACACTATAGATCATCAGTCTCTTTCCTCTGTGACTCCATAATCTCCTTGTTCAGAAAATGTGAAGCTCAACTGAGTTTCATGATGTTGCAGTACAGGTTCTCCTATGTCCTGAGTCTTTGCTGACCTTGAAAGGCTAGGGCCAAAATGTTGGCTGGCCTTGTGGCTCTTCTATTTCTCCAATTTTGACCTGTGAACTTAGGTTGTTAGCCATCCAGAACAAAAGCTGATTATTATCCTGCAGCATATGCCATTCACTTTGCTTTATCTGACTCAATTGTTTTTAGTTGTTGTTGTACATTTCCATTTGTATTTCTGCTTTTTGCTTTTTATACTAGGGAGACTATACAATATTTACACATGTGTGTCTGGTTTATTTCACTTATGAGTATATGTTCAAGTGGCATCCACTTCAGTGGATGCTTCAAGCTTATAATCTTAATAGCTGAGTAATACTCCATTATATAGAAATACCACATTCATTTAACATTTTAAATGATTTTTTCTTCACACCTCTGACACACAAAAATTCTATTTTTTTTTTCATTTTCTTTTCATTAGAAGTTAAGAGTTGATTTTTTTCTGAGGCTTAATGAATCTGACATCCTATTGGAATTGGACTGTGGTCATTTTGATTTGGTGAGGAAGATGTCCCAGATAAAAAGGTAAAGTATGAATTTCCTAAATGAGTTAGAGTCATTGTTGACACTGGAACTCAGAGCCCCTTTGATACAGAAGATAATTTGATGTTAATTTCTCACAATACAACACAGTGCTTTCCTGATACACAGAACACAGGCTCTTTGTAACGAATACCCTAAAGATCTTTAATTGGTAGTTAGGAAACATGCTTTTTCTAATCATAGAGTCTCTTTTAAATATTGTATTTTTAAATACCCATTTAGGGAAACTAATGAGGTAAGATATGAGAGGGATAAAGAAGGTAGTATGTTGTTTTCAAAATTAAAATTTTCAGGACATCAGTCCAGCAGGCATAAAGCAACATAAAGCAAATAACTAGATAATCAAACAATAAAAACAAACTAGAAAGAATATGAAAGCTTTTTTAAAAACTGTTATTGCACATATGCAATAATTACTTCCATCAAGACTTTTATTATACATTTGTTTTTTATGGAATCATAATGCCCAAGTGCATGCCATTGTTTAAGCACATTCTCCACATACCCCATAGCAGAATATGATGACAATATGTATTAAGGATAATACAGAAAATGTGGCTAAATGCATTCTATATTATGGTTCCATAATACAGCATGCAAATGGTTCTGACTAAGCAGACACAGGAGACGGTCGTTAGTGTGCATGCTGTGAATGTATATTATGAATAATGCATAACACTGGGCTAAACCCTAATGAGTCCATTGACATCCTATGGGGTCCAAAGGAGGCTCACATCCCAAAGCACAGTCCTGGCACATTTCTATCCACCAATCACTGTAAAGAAGAAGAAAAGAAAACCCAGAACAATACCATGAAAACAAAGGACATTAAACTGACTGTGCTCTCACGCTAGGTAAAGAATTGGGGGAAACTTTAAAAAGAGAACTAAAAGAAATCTACCTGACTGACATCATCAATCCACTTAGTCTTCCAAGACCACCCATTGCAATTCAAAAGGCACAAAAGCTGAAGTTGAGGGTTCGGTTTGATTTTTTTTCTTTAGTTTTCCTCAAGGAGCTGCTATTACCAGGAAAATCTGAGCAATACTTAAGAAAAGTGACCAAACTTGTAGACCACAGTGGCAGAAAATCTTCTTGCTTTGAAAGAGAAACATTTACAAAATGAATTTTAGACAGTTAAATAAGTAAATAGATATAATATGTCTAAAAGCACTCTTTAAGGCAGAAACTCCTTAAAACTCTGAGTTCTACACAACTTCTTAAAGAGTCAAAAACAATGTAATGGCTTGTTATTTATAGCACTTTAAAAAACGCTGTTCTCCAGTAGGCATTAAATAGAGACTCTTGAAAGCTAAGTCCTAGAGACAGATGCCATATCTGTTTTCCCTTCATGGGCATACTGTACATGAGGGTCTATGTGGACAGCTTTAACGTGTCTCCTGAGCCACAAATGTAGAGCGGACTGAGCTGTGCTCGAGACACCTAAGTTGAGCTTGCCACAGTAGTCTGCGCACACAAGAGTGGGAGTGAGGAAGCTGGGGCAGCTGCTTCTTCCTGGAGATCTCAGGGTGGGTGGGAAATGGGCATTCTGAGAACACATCCCCAGGGTGCAGAGATAGGCAGGGGCCAGCCACTTGGGGGATGCAGCAGGCCAAGAAAAACCCTGCATTCAGAAAGCACACAAGAGTAAAATGTCAAAGGCGAAGCTGGCCTTAAAGCTCTGGGATAGAGTTCTTGTCCCTTTGCCCAGCTCCATGCTGTCTTTCCCATTCTTTTCCTATGTACTAGAGCCAGGCACAGATGAGGCTAAGGCCCAAACTGGAAACTGCTACACAACCTAAGGCATAAATATCTTCAGCACCAGACTCTGAACCGCAGGTTATTTACTGCCCCATATTTGGATTCAAATCAGCTCCTGGCTTAGCAATGAGGGTAGCATAGCATATATACTATGAATTGAGGACTCAAGAGAAGACCCCTTGTGCAAAATAATATTGCCATATTTGCCCCATCTCTCACCAGAAGCACAGGCAGAAATACAATACTAATGTTAAACATTCAAGAAAAACAACCCCTCAAAAGTTTCTATTTAAAGTACAATACTCCTGGGTATAGTTCAGCAAAAATCATGATACATTTGTGTTTGTTTTCAATTTGCTTCCTCTTGTGAGAAGAACTGGGGTAATAGAGAAGCCTAGCGTGTTTGAGGTAGGCACAGAGCAACTTCAAATTAGGGGTTTGACACCATGGGACACACACAGATTCGCTTTTCTTGCCTTCCCAGTTGTACTGACACACAGCCAAGGATTCCAAGAGGAGGAACTAAACTGAAACAGATTTTAATGCGCACCTAAAGCTTAAAAAGTCATGGGCACTGTATTATCATTTGTATTTATACTTGGGCAAGCACAGATGCCGGCTTAAGATCAAGCAGTATAAAAATCATGCAGAAACAGAAGGTATCTTTTTGGACCCACTCCTGCTCTTTGCCTCATTTTAAAATCTGCCTCTATCTAGTGCAACAGAACAAAGTTCAGTTCCTGATATAACAATTCCACAAAGCTATT
This sequence comes from Ctenomys sociabilis, assembly GCA_004027165.1. Taxonomy (NCBI): domain Eukaryota; kingdom Metazoa; phylum Chordata; class Mammalia; order Rodentia; family Ctenomyidae; genus Ctenomys; species Ctenomys sociabilis. Next base: position 135,585 of record PVKA01001002.1, read on the forward strand.
CTGCCTTTGAAAGCCATCCTCCACCACGGCGGCCGGTCCCAGCCACACTCTAAGTGGCTGAGGATTGCCTCCCCATGCTCCCCAGTGTTCCTTCACCCCTCCCAGAAGCCACCAAAAAGAATAACAGAAAGTCTTTCAGTAGCACTTTGCTTCTCAGCGGGAAGCTGTACTGTTTGTGATATCCATTCTGATACAAACCTAAATTAGGCCTCTGGAAATAGGTAATGCATAAAAAGAAGCATTTTGTGTCACCAAATTATTATTATAGGTTACTGTTAACCCTTGGAAGATAGAGGTGAGCTTTGCAGCTCCCTACTGAGGTGACTATTTGTCATGAAATCATAGGCCGTACCTCAAAAAATGTTTCAGGTGAGCTGGCTACAAGGCAAACTATCTAGTTGACCTATAGGATTCTGATAGCTAGTTTAAGTGGGGAAGCTAAGAGAAATGCCAGTTAAACAAAAGGATCAGCACAGCATGGGGAACCAGCAGTCAGCTAGCACACGTTTAACAGCTGATAGAGCCTGGAGAGAGATGCAGGGATCAAGGTATTTTTCCAGCCCTTCAAAATCTCTCCCTGCAAAGACTTGTAGGGTTGAGAGGGGCAAAAGTGCAAAACAACACAATTTTTTAAAAAGAGGTCCCTTTTATTAGTTAGCAAAATTACTAACTAGTCCTTTTATAAAAAATAGAGTATCAAATATAATAAATTAGAATATCAAATATACTAATACATACAAGCATATGCTGACACAATGGCAAGTGTGCTGGCATATCTGGTTTTTGTTTAGATGGTAAATTTTATTTTCAAAAATTTACATTTCTAGCCTATAAGTAAGATTCAGAGAAATCAATGAATTATCCTAAAACACCCCTACATCATAGTTTTCGCACCAGCTTTTTAAATCATTTGTCGTCTTTACTTTTTCCAGTCTAAATATTGTAATATTTTATTTTCTTTTACTCTTCTTTCTTGGGCATTAAATTAATTTTTAAAAAGCTGCATTCATAATGCTGTTTATAAACATAGCTGAATTTAAAAATCCAAACCCAAGGATCTTTTTCTTTTAAATTGTATGAGTGAAGGAAATGTGAAGAATATGCACACCGTCCTCTCACTTTTCTGCACAACATGGGTCACTCTTGATTAAAAGCTGCACAAAGATCCATGTCATATATTACTAATAGCTTTTCATTCTGCTGCATGCATTCTTATTCTGTGTTTTGGTAAAAAAAAATTATCACATATGCCTGGTTTATCTCATTAAAGTAAACAGACAAGACTGTGTTCGTATCTCTGGAGACACAGTAAACATAATATAAAAATATAATTCCCTGAATTTGGAATAACTGATACTTACTGAATAAACAGCTAAACAATTCAAGTTTCTTCAGAGGGAATACCATAAGCTGATGAAGAGGAGCAACAGAATGACTTTGCAGATGATCACATGGAAAATAGAAGAGCTTACAAACAAAGTCTCCTAGGAAGTTCAGGGAGCTCTGGACACGAGCCAAAGAGCACAGCTGTCTAGAGTTATTAGCTGAGTCCCTGAAAATTGAAAACAAAGTAGATATTCCTTACCACTTTCCTACACAGTAACCCTTAAGTGATGGGCTGTTTTTAATGTCCAAGAATCTTGGTGAGGTCCGATGTTCAGATGGATGGGGAAAAATGTCTATTGAGTCTCACTGAGCTGCAGTGTCCCACTGTATCCTGAAGAGCCCGAGACATCCTTCTCTTCAGAGTGAGCCACCAAAAGAGAGCCCAACATGATCTCACTTGAAGAACTATGACTAGCAAATAGTCTGGCTTACTCAGAATATCCAGATATCCCCTGAAAGCCAGCTACTGAAATAAATCACTTGTGTTTTCATTTTTCCAAAATAAGCCAATTTCAATATTCACTCAGGTTTCATTTCATCACAGTAGAACACCTCCTTGTTGACAAGGCACTTCATGGAAAGTTTCTGCAGGTTCTTGGTCCACACTGCACATACCTGTGCATTCCTCCCCCTGGGAAGCTGTTTTTGCCTTACCCTTCTCCTTAAAAGTATTCCTACACCCATGCTGTCTTTGAAGCTATCCAGCTAAAATTTAGATTCATTGGTACTTTACCATAGTTACATTTCTTGCTCGATTGATGTTTCTTTTTATTTATTCTGAAGTTTTCGATGTTAGACAAACAGGAATACCACCTTCTAAAATTACTACTATCCTACCATCCTCCGAAGGAACATTAACGGGAAGCAATATTCTCCAAAGCTATGAAGCATACACTGCCCTAAATTACATTGCAGTCGCTGCCCTGAGCTCACACATTTTTGAGCAGAAAGGCTCCCAGGGATCGCTCTGTACTGACTGCACTTACTGCTTTAAAATATTTTTAACCCAGACGCTGAAGTGCCAGCCTTGCAGTTCCTCATGCTAATCCCAGTTTGGGTGGCTGTTCTTAAGGGAAAGCATTCAAAACATTGTAACAGTGCATCAACTTTGACCCTTTTCACTTAAACATGAGACTAAAAAAAAAGTTTGAATTCCACAGAGAATGACTGAACTCTGACCTGCTTAAAATTAGTTTTGTTTTAGTGCCTTCATGGTGACTCAACAAGCCAATTTTCCAGACACTTAAGACATTTCTGCCCCTGAAGATTCCAGTTCAAGTCCACAGATATGTTCACTGCTCAGATCAGAACACTTTGTCCCAGAGCTTCAAGCAACAAATTCCCACATCTCCATCGCTTTGCCAGATGTTGGCATTGCTTGGTATTAAGCTGGTTCTAAATTCGTACACACACACACACACACAGAGAGAGAGAGAGAGAGAGAGAGAGAGAGAGAGAGAGAGGCTTTTTTTCACTTAGAGCCTTTGAGAAAGCAAAGTTTTCCACTCAAAATTCAGTCATGGGGAAATGTTTATCAAATTATATAAGCATTGCTTATTAGCCTAACTTTCACAGGACCAAAACTCTCCTATCTTATGGTTAGCAGTACTTGAACATATTCAAAAGTACAATATTTTTAAGTGTGTATATTTATGGGGGGGAGACCTACTGAGATGTTACTCTCTAGTACAAATTTTAGAAATCTGTCAAGGAATGATTATCATATCACAAATGATAATATCACAATATTATGCTTTCCTTCAATGGAACTCCAAATATGACATCTGTTGTCAGAAATTTGGGCATTAATAAGTACAATACCTTTACCAAAAACAACCAAAGGCCTAGTGCGTGTTTAGCTTGATTCAGTCTCTCAACCACTCCCACCCCTCCTTTTAGGAAAGCAAACTCGGCAAAGCTAAACAGCAGCCAATTTTATTAATATAAACTGAAGCATTACAGAATGAAATCTAAAGCTATTCCTGCTTAAACTTATGTTTTAAATCTTTTAGAAAAGTCAAAGATAAATGCATTCAAGAAAAGAAAATCCACTTAGTTGTATGAAGTCAGAAAAAAACAAATGTTAACACAGTCAGTTAACCAGGAGAAAAGAATCAATATAACACAAATGACTATACAAATCACACACCTGTTAGACAAGAAGTCTTTATTGTCTCAGACGGGTGAGTTAACTATATTGAAAGGTGGTGCAAAAGGTGGTATAAATCATCATATGAAAACACTGGTCTACACTGAAATATATCTGTTTTCAAAGACCTATACCAATGACTTTCTTAAAATAAAGGCATTTGGTCCCTATTGCTACTGCCTGGAAACTGAAAGTCAGAAAGTACATAGACAGTACAGATCATAAAAAGAGAACACAACAGAACTTGATTTTAATTTTTATTCTCTTTCCATGAAACAAAACTAAGTCTAATTCAAATACTAAGAAAATAAAATCTGTTCAACTGAGCCTCTCTGGCAATCATTTCTTTAATTTCCTACATATTCAAAAAAGAATACAATAAAGTTTTGCAACTTCAGTGTACATACATTAGAGCTATTTCTTCTTTATTTAATTCATAAATCACTCAACACATCAATTTGGAATGATCCCAGGTTTCTGAAATTAAGAAAATACTTGGAAATCATTCTGATACTTTTACATTTCGAGCACATGTAACTATTTAAAGTCCTTTACTGGTAGTTAAGAAAACAATCACTAACAGTTTTGAAAACTAGGTCAATCATTTACATGAAGAGGTCAAGAGAAATGAAAAATTTACATGCTGCCAACTAATACCTTCAAAGATACAATTCACTATGAATAATGTAAGGTGCTAATGAAACACATATTTACAAGTCAGAGAGTAAATTCCAATATTTAAATGAAATAAAATTACACAGAGATGTTCCCATGTTAGAACTATTACCTGAAGAATCTGCCAACATAAGCTTAGCATTGTAGTTGCTTAATCCTCTAATTGTCTTAATAATAAAATATGCTACTAATTATGTAAGGTATTTTGACCTTGCATTCCAAAAGAGAAATTTGCATTTTTCTTTGTATACTTAGTAAAAACTAATATATGGTGTCATTAAAAAGTAATTCAACTGGTTTTTAAGCAAACATACCTTGTCATCTAAGTCCAAAGGCATTTTCCCTTCTTCGTGGCCACCTTTTAGAACAACATTTAATTAAAGATTAGCCATTACTCACAGTATTTTTATCTACTTCTGAAACTTCTAAGTTTGTACACACACACGCATGCACACCCACTTCTAAATATCCTCAATGGTGAAAAATTTCCTAATATGAAAGTTAATTTTAGCCATTTTGAACATTTCAGAGATACATTTATAGCCCATTCTTCCGAATAAAAAAATGATGAATCTTGGTATAAAATGCAACTAGAAAATAATGACATGAAAGTTTTTTTTGGGATCAGGCTTGCAAGATATTCAAACAACAATTCTGAGAGGGAAGTTCCCATAATGCTTTGAGGGATGGCACCGCTGGAACAGGAAGTTTGCTTCTCTGAGTGTTATTTGTAAAAAATAACATTTATGTGAATGCATAAATTATAATACATTACTTCAAGAATCAAACTGTACTTTTCAGTCATGCTCTGCAAATATTATATAGAGAGAAGTTATATATTTTCATTTAAAAAACTATACATATGCCTACTAAAGCTTCTGTGGGTGAGATAACAGCAGGTTAAACTGAAACATATATATATATATGTATACATATATATATAAAATATAACTTTGATGTAATTCTTTTGGTCTTTATAAAAAGTAATATGCAGTTTTTTTAAAAAGAAATCATAATTAGATATTCACATCCAACCCCAGCTGTAAGCTTCTATACACTTTCTTCCCATATACACAGTCAAAATTCGACAAGAGTTCAGGGTAGGATTATGCACAAAAACTGCAAATTTAAACAAGGTGTGATTGTAGACTCTTTCACACATTATTGTATCACACTGCATCAGAACACTTAATGTATGCAACGTTCTAAAATAGCTTGGGCTATTACTGCACAGTCCTGAAACCTACTAAAATCCTGATGAGGGCACCTTTGAAAAGCTGTGCCTTAAGATGCACACTAATAAAAGGTGGGTTTCACGATTTGTATTGTACAATAGGAAAAACAGTGATTTCTACGGCATCCCCATCATTGTTCTGGAGGCTGACTTTCTGTTAGTCTCTACCTATAAAAGTTGTTGCATCGGTATGACTAGGACAATAGGATTCCTACTTAATTGACTCAATTATGGAATGAGTGTGCTTTTTTTTCCTCCTATGCTGCCCTACTTTCCTTTAAGTTGCATTTGAATTATTGATGAAATCGTAATAATGCATTTCTTTGTTACACATGCTTTAGAAGTCAAGAAGAATGTTTCATAGTTAATTTTTAGACTCCCAATGATAAAACAAACACACTTGTTGTCCTTTCAAGAAAAGTCAATAGCATGACCCAAGCTTAAAGGAGTGACTTTTTTCCCTATTGTTCTGAGAACATAATGTGCTGAAATGGTAAATATGCCTATAAATAAAAAAGAAGAAAGTAGCGATCAAGAGTGTAACATATATTGGAAAGTGCTGCAGGCTCCAGGTCTTCGTGGATGATAAAAACATTTAACCCATGACCACGTTGGAGTCTGCTTTTCCTTAAGTATTCAAAGATTCAGTTAGTCAGAGGGTAGGTGAGGCCCCTCACCATGGTAAGAAGACTATTTTTCCAGACAAGGGCATTTCTTCCTTAGGCTCCTGGAATTCACACCAAACTGACTGCCACTCCCTTCGTTCAGTTTCCAAACAATGGTTGGAACGATTTTTAAATCACAAAGCTGAACCCTTTTCTGCTTTGCCGTTGCTTTTAGAATAAAACCTTCAACCCTCACAAGACCAACAAGTCCTCAGGTCAGAAGATTCTGACCCCACCTATCCTCGTCCTAGGCCACTAACTTTGCCCCTGTTTCTGTTCCCCCAACCACACTGGTCTCTTACATTCTATCTTACATGCTTGCACCCACTTAGGAAACAAATACACACTACCCTCCCCTCCCCCACCTTCTCCAACTGCTTATCCCTTCCTTTCCTCCACTGTCCAGCCCAAAAGTCCCTTCCTCACAAAAGCCTTCTAGGACTTCAGAATGAGTGAAGCAACCCTGCATCTCTGTAGTTCCTTCTGTTCTTCCTCCATTATGGATTGGAACATACTCAACAAGACACACATTGACACTATGAAGTTCTTCACCAGCCTGCAGCTACCACGAGTAACCAGAATGTTCTACTCGTTCTGTAAGACATACTGTTAGCCCTGGAATCCTAACAGCAGCAGGACTCCTCTTGCAAAACCACACTGTCCTCTCCTCACCACTGAATTGTCCATCTGACCTGAAGTCTGTTTATAGCATACCTACTCAGCATTATAATTGTGTCAACTAATCCCATGTTATATAACTAATGAGATGTAAGAGCAAAAGCAGATGTTTTCATGACACTAAATGAAATGATTTGGAAAGAATAAAGGTGAATTGTTTTTTAAAAACACTAATTATGGTGTCAAATAAGTTCAACAAAATTGGAATAAAATAGGAGAAAAAACTAACAAGTTCTGCACTTAAGACTACTTGTCAAATATGACGCTCTCTTGTCATTTTTAATAAATCAAAAGTAAAAATGACAGAACATAGATTATGCATACAAATTAGCTGAAAAGGTGAAACAATCATCACTAAGGGGATCCAGACTGAAAGGCCTTCTCTATACATCTATTAATTTACAAATTGATCAATACTGACCATGAAACACTAAGAAACAGATGAAGCAGGTAGTACTGAAAATCTTATGATATTTAATGTAGCTAACATTTCTTTAAGATTTAAAGCTTTCATTTTTTAAAATAAAGTTCCACCTATGAGTCACAACTATACTGAAGAAGAAAAAACCCTCCCCATTTCTTGGTATGATTAACTGATAAATGTCCATCTTTATCCCTAAATCATTAGCTCCATAAAGAATGGGAATGAAGCTCTGCTTCTCATCATTTTAAACCCATTACTCAACTCATAATAAAAACAGTCTGAGTGAAAGAAGAGACTTGAAGGCCGGGGAGATAGCCCAGTGGTATAAGCACCTGCCTGGCAAGCGCAAGGTCCCAAGTTCAATTCTGGTAGTGAAAAAAGGAAGGTAGGAAAGAAGGGAAGGAAGGAAGGAAAGAAGGAAGGACAAAAGAAAGAAAAAAATAGATTTGAGATAAAAAGTTAGAATGAAAAAATAGGTAAGACAAATCAAATACAACAGCAGTGTTTATTTTCAATTATTATTAAAATCAATATGCCATTTGCTTTTAAAGAGGTGAAGAACAAATATGGATGCAGTCACAGGAAGGTTTCAAGGGAGACTAATTTTTGAGAGACAATATTTGGCCTTTACTCAATAATGGAAAGATCATCTACCAAGAAAAAAAAAGACTGTAATTTTTATTATTCATTTAAAATAGCACTCTGTAGCATAACAAGATTTCTGCCTTTTAACTTATGAACTATATTTAAGATTATGCGATTAGGTCTCCCTAGGGACCCAACGTGATTACCATTGCCTTATTAAGACTTCTATACGCTGGCTCCCAAACAGTTGCCTTTTAATTCTTTTTATAATGGAAAGTAATAATAATGCTACCTGAAATGTATTTATCCCCTTCCTTCCAAGAAATTCAAAGCAGCCAACATCTTTTGAATGGGTACTGTTAAATATAAAAATAGGAACATAACTGAAATGAATTCTTATTAACAAAATAAAAGACGTTAATAAGAAAGCTAAGCTATCTAAAGTTCAGGCACAAAATGACTCTGGGATAATTCTTATAAACCAGGCTGAGTCTTACCAGAAAAAAAAGTTTATAAACATTTAGAATTGCAAAAAGCTAAAAGGGACTTATTATATTTCTGGAAGATGTTGTCTTTCAAAATCTCTATTGCTGAGATGACACAATAAAGATATCTTTTAATTACAGCACTTAACTGATTTATAAATGGATGAGTCTGAGAAAGTAAGCAATGAGAAACCATCAAAGGCATTCTAGAATATGAGGCAGGATATGGGTCATAAATTAGAGCCAGATATGCAGAGGAAAAATGGTGTCACTGTGGCCCCAACCTTTCTATTAATTATGAGGAAATTGTAAGTCATTATGACCTTGGCTAGTGCAGATACGAATATTCACGTATGTGTGTGCGTGTGTATATACGCGCTCCCTGCATGATTTTAAAATATTTTTAAGTTTCAGGGCTGACCAGATAGCTCAGCAAATTAAAGTGACTGCTTGGGCAGATGCATGGACCAGGGTTCGATTCCCAGAGTGCTATGCCAGCCCCAACACAGGGGCACACTGAAACACCAATTGAGACTGAGTGTGGTGGCACATGGCTGTAATCCCAGTGCTTGGGAGACTGAATCAGGAGAATCACTATGAGTCTGATCTATATAGTGAGAACCTGTAGACCCTGTACAAAAATACATTAAAAAATTTAAAGTTTCACAACTATACTCTAAAATCTTATTTTTCTCTGGTACACTTTTTTAATACTTGGAACTTATTTAAATAGATACCCATTAAGTTGGCATTACACTAAATAAACCCATTAGATCATTAAAATGTTTCCAAAATGCATTGTCTCCATACTCGGGATATAAGGTATGCTCTAACAATCTAGCTCAGTAGTCTTCAAGGTGGGTATAAAAAGCAGAAAAAAAAAAGCCCACTGGCATTCTGTAACAAAAATAGTACAACTTCTGTTTATGTTGCTGGTTTTATACATACTCTTTCTTCCCTCCTTATTTCTTTTCATTAATAATTTTATATTGATGCTGTATATTCATGATCAAAGAAAAGGTGAGCACTGATATAGGCACCCACCTGAAAACCTGGGAAATCTAAGGCTGCACTTCCTGGCTGGTTGTCTCTTGTCTGCTTGCCCAGCAACAACGCCTCCTCCTCTTCCAATGTATATACAGAGACACACTTTCCTCTTATGTGTATGTATGTAGCTGTCCTACTTCTAATGAAAATGTTCTGTTGGCTTCATCCCAGAAAGAAAATGTTTCCAGGGCTGGGGACACGGCTCAGTGGCATAAGTGCCTGCTTGGCAAGCCCAAGGTCCTGAGTTCAATCCCTGGTAGAAAGAGAGAAAGAGAGGGAGACAGAGAGAGACAGACAGACAGACAGACAGACAGACAGAGACAGACAGAGGCAGAGACAGAGGCAGAGACAGAGACAGAGGGAGGGAGAGAGAGAACGTCTCCAAAGGTAGAAATTCAAGCTAATGTATAAGGATTTTTTTGTTTGTTTGGTTGGGCTTTTTTGTTTGATTTTGTTGTTGTTGTTTTCTTTTCTAATCTAACTACCACCAGGGGATCTAGTTTTGGTAGAAGGAAGGCATTTATGCTAATGTCGTCCTTACTCCTAGCATGTTGTCACACAGGACAGTTCTATGCTTGAGGAAGTGGGTTAGGGATTATACTGCCTAATATTTATCTAAATTTACACTTACAAAAATGGATAGATGATTTAGAAAGATTTCCTCCAAAAAAAATTAACTACACATTTTCAAGTAATACTGATAATGTAAACACAAGTGAGCATAGGAATATGGCAGACCTGTGCCTCTCATACTGACTGCTAGCTCTTTGTCAGCCCATATTTCAAGAAAAAGCTGAGAATTTCAAATGATACAGAGATGGACCACAAGGGTTGTTTGTAACAGTTGCTGTGTTATACCGCCCAGAGGCACTCAACCTCCCAGCTGCCAGAAGTACTGTCTGCTGAAAGCTCAGGCTCAGTTCCTCCAGAAGAATTCCCACTTCTATTTCCGCTTCGAGTCCCTCCAATTTGCTCCCCGGTGATCACCACATCCAACAGCCAAGCGGGATTACATAGACCTGACCACCTGGCCTTAGCATGGAGCATCTCTGACCCACCCAGATGCAGTACACCCCACCAGACAGCCAAAAGCCACCTCACACTCTTACGTGTCCATCCTACGTCCCTCCTTCCCCTAGGTGGTGTCCCTGAGAACTGTCCACAGACTCACAGTTTGGAAACCTGCCTATCAGAAGGTTGATATAACACATCACTGCCTTATATCTACTGTTTTCTTTTCTTCTTCCTTTTTTTTAACAGTTGTGTATTTGATCACTAGATAGATCAGACTCCTGGTGATCCTCTTGTTTTCAGCCTCCCCAGTGCTGGGATTACAGGGGGTACCATGCCTGGACTCTGTCAAGAGCTCAGTATGCCCTGGGGGCAGGGCTGGTGCAGCATGGGGGACCAGGGATAGAACCCTGGTCCCCGCACTTGCCAAAGCGGGTGCTTAGTCCACTGAGCTATCTTACCAGCCCACACCCACTGTTATTTAAAGTAGCTAAATGATGCATATGTGTCAATCTGTGTATTCTGGAGGGCTTTGTACACCACGGTTTTAGTGATGGAGTGCCCCTAAAGTGTTAATAAGTCATGAATTACGCAAAGGCAGCATTTTAACTTTGACTCAAGGAGTGAGTTTTCTTTTTCTTTCTTTCTTTCTTTCTTTCTTTCTTTCTTTCTTTCTTTCTTTCTTTCTTTCTTCCTTCCTTCCTTCCTTCCTTTCCTTAAATTTTTTGGCTATTGAATGAACTTCATTACTTCACTCAGAACTACAGTAGCCTATGTTACTCGACAATCTACAAGTCCAAAACTAACGCTGATGGGTCAGTGAGGGAAAGATCATTTTCAGCTGACCATTGCCACCCACCACAGCCTCATCTCAATTAATCTCACCACATACTCGACCCTCCACCATAAACACCAAGCTGTCATTCCACAACGCAACTTGCTAACTCTCACCTCCCTAGCTTTTTACCTGTGCTGTCCAGCCTGCTAGGAATGGCCTCCCACTTTCTCAGAGCATCACCCCCTGCCTTAACTTGGCTAAACTCCGAGACTGACAAGTAGATGCACTGTCTGTCGAAAATATAGGAAAAATAACTGCCTTGACGTTGATGAACTCTGTTATTGCCTGGCTCTAACTAAGCTCTGCACTGTATCTCTGCTAGTCTTATCCTACTGAATGCCTCTTAAATCTTACTGGCTAGCAGAATCAAATCAACAAACATGCCATCCACTGGGACTAGCTGCCTCCAAGACCTGCCTTGGCTATGCCACTTACACAGTAGGCCATGGCTGCAGAGCTCCAACAAAGGCTGAGCACTTCCAGTCAAACCTGCAGCTGGATCACAGGCTATGCCTCTCTCCAGGAAACCAAAGAAGTTGTATTGAAAATGTGAAAGCAATCAATATACAGCACTCTCTGTGATAACAAACATTTATGTATACAAAGTAACTATGTCACTAACAGATTAACCAAAATAGGATGAAATTTTCCAAGGAAAAGGAACATGTAATCTTTAGAAGTAGAGGGCAGTGTGAGGGGAAAAGACCAGGGTAATAGGAAGTCAATCCTACCTAATACTTTAAAAAAAAAAAAGATCAAGAACAGGGAGAAAACATCTTAATTAGAAACACAAGATTAGAAGTAAGAATGCAAGGTGTGTTTGCCAATAAGACAGGAGGGTGATTTTATTATATAGCTTGAGTTTTGTACTTTATCTATACATTATTGAATATGTATTTAATTGATTAGTATGATATCAGCTCACACAATAAATCACTTAGAAACTACCCAGTTTCTCTGCTCGCCAACTCCCATTTGGAGCTGCACCTCAGTCACTCTGTTTATTACTGAAAACTAACAACTGCTTTGTTACTACTAGGTCCCCTACAAACCGAGGCCCCTGTCAACAAAAATCAAGTTTCATTTATATTTTTTTGCCCCTTTGCACAAATGACACTGACATTTAAATTCAAATTTGAATTCAACAAATATTCACTTCACTTTAAGTAGACAAAGCAGTGATAACATACAAGATTCCAACTTCAAAGAATTATTTTAAGTGTTTCACATTTATCCTATCATTAATTCAACTGCCTTATGAAGAAAACATAATTATCCCCATTCTGCAGATGACAGATCACAGCCTGAAAGAGCTCAAATAAATGCCTCATCCAGAAAGAGGTAAAGGATGATCAAAAGTAGAAACACAGTATTGAGGGTCAGTGAGATAGCTCAGCTATCTAAAGTGCCTGCTTTAGACAAAGCACAGGGACCACGGTTCAATCCCCAGCACCACATTCCATGCAAGGGCCCTTGGGGCAGGCTGAGCCAGCCACAAAAAAAAAAAAAAAGAAAGAAATATGGTATTGAACTATAGCATTGATGTCTCTGGGCATAGATGCCCAATATCTCTCAGGCATAAGACATGTTTATGATTTGATTATATTACTGTATACAGTAGTAAAAGCCACACAGATCGTTGTAGATTTAAGTGTTGTAAGAAATTAAGAGATGGTTAAGTTTGCAGAATATCTATATGAAGAAGGATATATACATATGTAATCAAAATGTTACATGTATAGTTATATAGTTATAGTTATAGCTACAGATAATGAAAATCTCAGTGTACAGCCAGGTATGGTGGACCAATACTCTGGGAGGCTGAAGCAAGAGGACTCCAAATTTGAGCCTAACCTTGGCCACATAGTGACTTAACAAAACCCTGTATCAAAAAAGAAAAAGAAAAGAACAAGAAGAAGAAGAACAAGAACAAGAACAAGAAGAACAAGAAGAAGAAAAGGAAAGGGCTAAGAGTGTAGCTCAACATGAAGAGGGCTCAGAGCTCAATCCCCAGTACCAAGAGTGAGAAAAACAGGTCAGCTTATGTTGACAGGATCATTGCATTTTGTGTCAAATCTCTCCTGACCAGCAGACTCTAGGAATAGGGAGCAGTGTGGCCCTTTATCCCTCTCTTCTAAATCCATAAGATAGGTAAATACCACACTGGCTGATTGCCAGAGTGAGGCTGCTATTAGGTTGGGAGGGGAGTGGTCTGAAAACAGGCACTTTTCTCCTTCATGCTGGTTTCGCAAATCCTGGTTCAAGCCTGTGTCTCAGACCACTATCGTTCTCATGTGTGAATCACTTCAATCACCTCCTTTCTGCTTTGCCCAAATCCATCCCTGCCTCTTTCATTTGGTATATGGGTAAAGACATAAATTTTATACTATAGAGATGTCTGTGGAGCACTGTTTTTACAATCTGCAGCCAATTTATTTTCCTTCAGAGACTTCAAAACCTGGCCATGACGTGTGTGCTTGTTCTATGTACTACTGAATCTCAGCAATCAGCATACCGCCTCACTTACAGTAGGTGCTCCATAGGGATGCGTTGGCTGCTGAATGGAGGGACAAAATCAAACAGAGAAAGTCAAGTTACAGGGCCAAGTGGATCAAGGTCCAGGAGAGAGTTTGAAGCAGAAGGGGTCTGAAGCGGATGAGAAAATGCTACCCTGGAAGCAATCCTTGGGTCGGATAGGGTTCCAGGCCAAGGTGCCTTCAGTGTAGGCACCACAGCCGTGGCCGTGAGCATGCTGAGGGTTTACAGGGTCGATGTGTGCAGGCAGTATGGAAGTCATCTAGGGGAGCTGAGCTCAGCATGAACTGGGTAACCAATTGCTCTGGAAGGGAAAGTTTCAAATAAAGTCTGAAAAGAGTGAATCGATTGAGATGGATGGTGAGGCCTTTAAAAATCAGACTTTCAAGTCTAAATTCCATCCACCTGTAGTATATAGATACTTTGAATTTTTAAGAAAGTGGTAACATAACTTAAATGGCATGCTGGGCATGGTAGCCTGAAAGTAGCAAATTAAGCAAACTGTATGAGAAGATAATACTCTAGGGAACTTTGTATTGATTCATGGTGAGAAAGTATGGAAGAAAGGAGAAAATGCAGGCATCATTTTGAGGGATTCCTTAATAGAACTTAAAATATATTTACTGTGTTACAATGAGTCTTGGAAAAGACTTGGAAATCAAAGTTCTGGGTTGAGTCTCAGCTACACCATTTATTAGCTATGCTACTTTTTTTTTTTCTTTTTTTTTTTTTGACAGAATCGGGGATTGAACTCAGACCCTTGTGCTTGCCAGGGAAGCACTTATTCTACTGAGCCATCTCCCTGGTCCCAGCTGTGCTACTTTGTCTGGTTCAGTTTCTTATCTATATAGTGCAAAACACCTGCACTAAATGACTACAGAGATGGGAAGTGAACAAACTGAGTAGCACAAGGCCTAGCATCAGCAATTTACCAATCAACATTGAGTGAGCCAGGAGAAAGCACCCTCAAGGCAAGCCATGAAGGAATTATTTCTGACGGGCAGGCCTTCATGTCACAAGCAGACAGCCACCTATAAGAAAAGTCAACTCTTCTTAGATTCTGCCTTATTGTCTTTACAAACCATTTGCCTTTTGGCTTCTACACCCAAAACAATCTCCGCTGACTCTTTCAGGGATCTTATTCTTCAAACTGATCAGACCATTTCTAAACTTCTATTTTACCTTCAATATGTATTTCCAACCTGCCCTCTTACACCAATGACACCCCCAGAAGCAGTCCTAAATTCTAAGGCAAATCCTCCACAGATAAATACATCACTTTTCTTTTCCCAACTAATGTTAAAAAGATTATGCTGGAAACAATTGCAATGTGAAACTTGGTTTTTAAGAGTTAACAGAGAGCATTTTTTTTCCTCCAAGGATAGGTAATAGCATCAGATTCTGAAATTAAGCACAGCAGGAAGAAAGAGGCCGCATAGATTTCACAGAGTATCATAGGCCTTTGCAATAAAGCACTTAAAAATGCCTTGTATTGCTAATTCTTTACACAATCTCCTTTTATTTCCAAAGCAGTGTGCGGGGCTTGAGCCATGAGACGTGCATTGATGTTAACATTACACTGCTTGAATTAGAGCCATTTTTCTACTGAAGCTCCTGTTAGGTTTCAAATTACTCTTTACCTTTTTCCCCCCAGTACATTTGCCAGATCAAATGAATGGTTCCCTCTTCTAACAATGCTGAATCCACTTTTGCAGCCATCACCTTAGCAAGCCCAACATCTTTCCCTCAAAGATTCCAAAAGTCAGGACTTGAGTGCTATGCATGGGATAGCTACCTGCTTGAAGAGAACAGGTTCACATGTCGCTTTGGGAATTCTAAGTGAACGAGGGCAAATCTCTTCTTAGACTGCTTTCAATTCCTTACCTCGCCCCTCTCCCAAGCCAATACTCTTCATTCATTGATTTGATTGTTCATCAAATACTTGTTAAATAGCTAATATCAGCTCGAGTATTGCGCTAGACTAACCCTAGTGGATTTCTTTTACAGTAAAAAGAAAGTAAAATCAGCTACAAGCCACTACTTGATGACAGGCAAACTGTCAGATGGAGACCTCACTAAATGCTAAATAAGCGGCCAAAAATGTGTTGATTAATATAGACTTGCTATTTTCCTTTTTCATGTATTTTGTACAGGGTCTCACTATGCACCTTGAACTTGTAGTGATCCTCCTGTTTTCAGCCTCCCTGGCGCTGGGATTACAGATGTGCGCCATCCCAGACTAGGTTTGCTATTTTCATGACCTCCGATCTACTGGTTAAAATTTGTCAAAGGTTTTTCAGATATTTTTATAAGCTATAAGCACTTTTTTTTTCCTAGTTCATGTGAAACCTCTATAATTTGTTCAACAAATATCTGCTGAGCCCTATGATCATGTGGAGAACAAAATAGACAAGTTCCCTACCCTCATACAGTGATTACTGCCCCAAGGTAATAAACACAGTAGCCTTGGGTTTTGATCCTACACACAGTTTTGATCCTTTGTGTGATCCCAAAGGTTTGTGTTTCTTTTGTAAAAAAAAAAGCCACTTCCCTACAACAACCATACTAGGTTAATTAAAATCTTCCCCTTGTCTTAGTTCACTAGGATTTCTTTTCAGCATATTCCTCACTGACTTTACCCACAGTACGTACATAGGCAGTCATCTGTGTTCAACCAAAGTTGGAAAATATCAGATGGAAGGTTACAGGAGCAATTTATAAATTTTAAATTTTACACCGCTCTGAGTAGCAAGATGAATAACAGCACTAATCTAGTTCCATCTTGCCTGGAAGGTTTTTATCCCTTTGTCCAAGGTGTCCATATGAGTACACTGAGCTGCCTCCACGTTAGCAGTCAATAGTCATCTCGGTGATCAGACTGGCCTCCACAGCACCACAGCATTTCTGTGCACAGAAACCCTTCAGCCTCGTGCCCTGACACAATGCCTACACCATTCACTCCATCTCATCACAAGAAATATGGGTACTTACAACACAATATTTTGAGAAAGGCCACATTCCAATTGAGCATATATTTAACATGTCTTTATTTTACGTTATTACTGATAATATCTTATTGTGTTTCATCTATAAACTGAACTTTATCATACATAAGTGTACAAAAATAGTACTGTACAGATACGATTCAGTACTATCCATATCTTCGGTATCCAGGGGATTCTTAAAGGTGTTCCCCCATAGAGAAGAGAGGACTACTGTAATTATAATGACACTGCTCCAGTTTATTTTCCACATATTACCCCTCACCTGTTTATTTAATCTTTCATTAAATATCTTTAGACATCTACTCTGTTGCACCTATTGTGCTAAGTATTTGGGATAAAAATGGATAGAGATCAAGGTCTGATATTTTTGGGGGGAGGCGGTCAAGTAAAAGTATGCTCCAAGACTAAAATGCATATCATTGTATCACAGTTTGTGTCTACATGTCCTCCCAAAGCTTCATGTAGTCATGGCAGCAGGCTCCCAGGGTTTGTAATTGATTCACAGTCCAAACTGGGATTAAGGGTGTGAGTGCTATACCCACCCTAGAGCAGGTACCCTGACTATTAAAAAGGGGTGGAAAAATCTGTGTGTGTGTGTGTGTGTGTGTGTGTGTGTGTCTGTCTGTCTGTCTGTCTGTCTGTCTGTCTGTCTGTCTCTGCCTCTCTGTCTGGCTGACTCTGTCTCTCTCTGTCTGTCTGTCTGTCTCTGTCTGTCTGTCTGTCTATATCTCTCTCTGCTTCTGTCTTACTCTCTTCCTTCTTCCCTCCTTCTCTCCCTTCTCCCTGTCTCTTCCTTGCTTTTGCTGTTTCCACTGCCATGAACCGCTGCCATGTGCCACTCTGCCTTGCAGTCAGCTAATTATGGACTGAAACCTCTACAAACTGTGAGCTAAATAAACTTTTCCTCCTTTAATTTTAAGTGTCAAATATTTTGTCTCAGCAATGAGACAAGTAACTGGGACACACTGCACCTTCTCCTGGCCCCAACTCAAAGTTATATCAGTTCCTCTCCTTTGGCTTTAAATACACTGAATTACTAAAAGCTTTATTTCAAAACTCTGAGACCAAATCATCAATTAAGTTTTTCCAACAGTCCAAAATCAGTTGTGAATTATCTTGTTACTATCACAAACATATTATTTAACTTCCATATACCCTATATGTACAGCATGCAACCAAACCAGAACAGAAAATTTTACCACTGGTTCTCAAACTTTTATGTGCATATTTATCAGTCATGTTGGTTAAAAAGTCAGGTAATGGGATTACAATCACAGAGATTCAAATTCTCTCTGTTTTGGGTTGGGCCCGAAATGGTATTAAAAAAAAAAGAGCAAACACCCCAGGTAGCCTTCAACTAACTGGCAGGGTGTACACCTTTGAGAAATAGTGTTCTGTCATTTCCCTTTGTGTCAGCATTCAGCTATTCAGAACATCTTCTTAAAGCTACAAAATAGTTCCCATCAAACAAGCTACAAACAACACCTCTCTGTGTGTTTAACAAGTATTTTAGATAAAATACTGAGTGGCTACTTGATACTAACAACCAACATTTAGAAATCACATCTCAAGTCATGACTTTGCATTAGCGCTTCCAATTCACTCCTCCTGTGGTAGAGAGCTAAGCATTGTTCTTGCTTCCCTTGCCCAGAGAAAAAAATCCCACACCAACACTTTGTCATAATGGAAAAGGAGTGCAATCCGAAAGACTGAACTGATAGAAAATAACATTTCCTCTCACAATAGCTAAGGAGAATGGGCTAGGCACACAACCTGCTAGATTCTGTTGGTTCATCTACGTGGAGCTGATAATACCTTTCCAATAGGAGTGCTG
The DNA here is from genome assembly GCA_004027165.1 of Ctenomys sociabilis. Taxonomy (NCBI): domain Eukaryota; kingdom Metazoa; phylum Chordata; class Mammalia; order Rodentia; family Ctenomyidae; genus Ctenomys; species Ctenomys sociabilis. The sequence goes on from PVKA01001002.1 coordinate 154,136, forward strand.
AGAGCATTTAAGATTCCCCATGGAAAATGCCTAGCACCTAGCCTGGAATATATTAAGTCATCAAAAGCTATTAGATTTTTTCTCCATCATGTAAGTCTCACTTGGCTAAATGTCAGTTTGTGATCTGTGTCTTTACTCAGCAATCGTTTCGCTGTTCTGTCACACCTCACGTGATGGTGCTTCAGACACAAACCGGTGTCCTCAGGGAGCTTACCTTCTACTTTTTTGGGTTTTCTTTAATATAGGGTCTTACTATGTAGATCAGACTCATAGTGATTCTCCTGTTTTCAGCCTCCTAAGTGCTGAGATTACAGGCATGCGCCACCATGCCCAGTCTCCATCACCATTTCAGTGCACCCTGGGGAAGGGGCAGGCACAGCAGGCTGGGGATCTAACCCCGGCCATTGCTCTCTGCCTAAGTGGATGCATTAGTCTGCTGAGCTATCTGGCTGGCTCAGAGCTTACCTTCTAGGGGGAAATTCTTCATGTCTCCCTGCAGCTAGCCCTCTCTAAGAAGGCAGCAAAGTGAACTCAGCATAACTTTCACTTCATCCACTACACAGTGACCACAATGCAGAGTAGATACCACTGCCCTGACATTAATGACCTGTGGTAACTGAAAAGCTAAGAAGAGCTCAGCAAGGAGACGAGAAGAGTATTTGGATGGCCTAAGAAAATCCTCAACAGTAAATACTAGGCCCATCAAGTTTCTTAATGGAGATACTGATGAAGATAAGTACTGATGGACATATCTGCTTATTGTGCATAAAATTATCACTTTATTGTCAGATAGAATGTAGAAAAGACACTAGTATCATGTTAACAGTGAAGGCTGAGGAAGCTCTCTTTGAGAGAGTAAAGAAAAAATTCAAGACAGAATTATAAGAAATAGGATAGAAACAGTGCTTACTTGTTCAGAAACATTCCCTATGCGAGAACAAATTAGTAAAATGGATTCTACCAGACACATATGAAACGATGCCAGGGTTACAGAGGAATGCCGCACATCACAAGAACTTACATGGAAACCTCAGGCTGCTCCTGATATTACACATCTGACAACTTCAGCTCTCAGTAGCCATGAAATGCATCAGTAAATCTCACTGTACAACAGATTTTGCAGCAGTTTTTAAACCACAATACTGAAGAGCCAGCAACTATGAGGGCACAAAACCTGGCATGGTAGAAAATTAAATCAGAAATGTAGCAAGAAATGTCATCTAGGAAACACATCAAAAATACTCACATCTTTCTCTTTTCTTCCTTTCTTCTTTCTCCCTTGGTTCTGGGGATTAAACCCAAAGCCCTAGTACTGAGCAGTATCCCTAGCCCTTTTCAGACAATGTCTCAATAAGTTGCCCGTGTTGGGCTGAAACTTGTGATCCTCCTGCTTCAGCCTCCCAGAGTGCTTCTGGGACTACATGCTCAGCTTCAGCCTTCCTTCTTCCTCTCCTAAGTGCAAATTCATCAGCCTTTTTTAGCCAAAGACAATGAAGTAACCAAGGTTCATTCACTATTTGGGGAAAATTATGCCAAATGCTTCACAACAAGCAGTGCTTATCCTGGGCACAGATTCCCTAGAGAGGTCTCTTGTCTGAGGAATGTGTCAAAAATTAGCTCTCTTTTCCTGCCTCCCATCCTCCTTGGTTTTTAAAGTTGTCTCCATGCCATTTTCCCACAGTAAAACACACAGCCACCTAAAAATCTGGGGCAGAATATCAGTGGTCTCAAGAATCTCACTAAAACAGTCCAACTGGGTGCTTCATATCCAAAAATACTCCCTGGCACATACAGAAGTATTGCTCTCAAATTCGTTACTGATGACCAGTCTAACTGCATCTAAATGATGTGGTCTTCATCCTGCACCATACCCTCCCCTGACCCCGGCCCCCAAAAAATAGCAACAACTCAATTCTCAGTCCAATAACATCTTTTCTCAGATGTTGTTCTCCCAGTGGGCAGAAGAAAGAACTGCCACATTGCCACCAGCTCTTCTACAGTTTCTTTTAATTTAAAGTTACAACAGGAGGGAAGAAAAGAGACTTTCTATTAAGGGAGAACTCCCTGAAGGGGCTCTTAGCTGACAATCGAAGGACTGCTCATGGCAGTGATCAAATCTAGTGCAGCAAAGTGCTGGTGGCTCTGTGACTCATCACAGCAGGGGCTGGCGCTGAGGGCCACTTGAGTTCAGGGCTTTGTGGCGCTGCAAGTTGGTTTAGGAACAGTCACGGAGGGGAGCAAAGACGCGAAAGGTGTTTGAGGCTGAAGATAAAATGCAGACTTATAGTGCAATGCTGCTCTGCTCAATGGAAAGTCTAGAGAGGTAAGGAAATGAAGAGAGTCCCATCCACCTCACGCTTCAGGGAAAATTACCTGAACGTGGCCAAGGTCAGCTGGTTGACCTGGAACAGTTGACAGCTTGATAACAATATGATGGGTCCATGAGGGGGAAAAGCAAAATATCCATTTTTAAAACATAAGCATCAGGACGATTTGCTTGCATAAGCAATGCTTTCTAACACCTCCATGAAATATCTGTCATTTAGATACACCTGATACAACTCAGCTATACTGCTCTCCTGCCTTTGTGAGTACTCTGGAAATAGAAACTTACAATGTCTGTTTCCTCTGTGCTTGGGCACAGAATTATAAACTTACACAGGACCCCACATAATCTCATTTAATGCCAATGAGTGAAAGGATACTGTCATTATATTCAGCTTACAATGGAAGAAAAGGAAGCATTATGAAGCTCAAAGCCATCACCAGGGCTTCCTGTCAGTGGGTGGTGTTTTGTTTTCAGCCGACTGGTCCACCTGACCAGAGCAAGGGTTACCAACCCCTGGACCAGACTGCAGAACCGCAACTGTACCTCTCAGTTTTCATGTTGTCAGCATGTAAGTGGCTTGACAGTGGCCTGTGGCTGTAGTGACATTTGGGCACAGATGTCAGGCTGTGTGGGCTTCCTCACCCAGGACCAAGCACAGTGGAGAGTGCTGGTACCTCCTGTCCCTGGAGACTCAGTGCATCTCCAGTGAACTGCTCCAGTCCGTCCTCCTCTGATTCAGTGCCGCTTCTCTCCCCACGACCCCCATAAGTGTCAAACTTGCACCACGGTCAGAGCCTTTCTGGTCTGGCGTGCTCCTTCCACCAATAAGCTCCAGCCATATCTATGTATCCAGTCCCTTCTTGACAATGCTTCTTGAGACGCCCCGAATGATATAGCCACAAGGTCAGCAAACTGTTGTGTAAGAAGTCTTTCCTTCACCTTTCATCAGTTGCTCTTACAGAGAAATTCTACTTCTGTAGCAAGAGAAACCAACCACTAATTTGTCCCTATTACTGTACGTCATCTCTTCCAACCAGGCACAGATAGATTCCAGGTTCTTTTTTCCTTGTACCTAATTAAACAAACAACCTATGTGATTTTCTTTGAACAAACTGTTGACTCCATAGAGCAAATCATTGCAAATTAATATTTATTTTATCAAAAGTACTTTCTCTCTATCCACATTTACTGTAATAATATAACCCAGAAGTAGATAACTGTCAAAGGATTAAATGTCATTCTACTCTCATTCATATCTGCTGGCAGGAAATCAAAAATGATGAGGAGAAATGTACAGACAGGTATACAGGTTTTATTTGTCTTTACCAGGATAAAAATGTTAATTACTGAAGGAGCGCTTATATGAATAAAAGATAGAATTCACACTTGCACCAAATACAGCACCTTAATAAAACCACATTGTCAGAGATCATATATAGATGTTAACTGAATCACTATTTTAAAGTGTTAATCTCAGCCTTAAGAAAGTGATATTTTTTATCTTAGACTCAAATAAGGTTAAAGTAAGTTAAATAAAAAGGAAGCTTAAATATATACATTATCAAAACCTCGGCTCGTTTGGGAGGGAGAAAAGACATAGCAACTAACATTTATTGAGCACCTAGTTCCTAACAGACACTGTTCCAAGTTCCACATATAGAATTTATATAATCTACTCTCTATCCCTATAAGAATATTAGAGATGGGTGTGATAGAGCATGCCTGCAATCCCAGAACTCGGGAGGCTGAGGCAGGAGGATCACTCTGAGTTTGAACCCTGTCTGGGCTATCTAGTGAGTTTAAAGACAGCCTAAATTACAAAGAAAAAAAAGAATATTATAATCTCCAACTTTCAAGGTTAAGAAAGGTGGGCAGAACCATTGAAGTTCAGAGCTGCAAATCAAGCATTATATGAACTGTAATTAAACCTACATTCACAAGCTCCAAAAGAGTATACTCTCTTTTTCTTGATATACTCCTGAATTCTCTTACCTCACAGATGCACCTGGTACTCCATAGGACCAAGAGTCTGGAACTACCATAGTATGCCAAATGCATGTGGAACTAAAATCCTCCCATTTCTACAAAGGCTATATTATGTGTCCCCTATGGACACAAAATAACATAAAACCATGATGTAATTAAGTGACATGTGACTGAACATCACAGATACAATCTAGCCTTTTGCTTTGCTTTTAAACTTAGGAGAAACAGGCCATCACTACTTCCCAAGATACACTTTCAGTAACTCAATTTTTAAGAAGTTATTTAATGTATCCCTTAAATGTACTTATTTTCCCCTAATTTCATAAATATACCACTCTTACTGAATGTCATATTTAACTAGAAGTAGAATAACTAGCTGCCTACAAGGTCTGACTTAAATAGTCTTGAAAACAAAAATCCTATGTTCATAAATATTTCCCCCTGGTAGCTTTCCTTGATATTTACCTCCATAGTTCCTTCTCTAAGGAACTAGATGATCATAACAGACTGCAAAATGACAGTATCATCTAGTCAGAAAATTAAACCCTAATGAACTACTTACACCTTTGAATCAATTGGCTTAAGAGCCAGAGGTAAAATTGGGCAAGGGGCGGGGGGGTGTCAAAGAGCCCACTACAACAAAATAGGATGTTATCAACAGCTCATCCTGAAGTTTACAGTCCTCTCCAGGCAAGCTCTGAATAGTACCTATGTAAGGATATCAAATGGTAAGGCTGGGGAGAAAATATCTCAAAATACATTCCCTTAACATGTAGATTTATTTGACCTTGATTCAATTCTAAAGAGGAGGGGGAAAAAAAGCTGATAGTCACCCCTAAATGTCTAGCTATAAGCCAGGTGAAAGGCACTGAAAGGGCCTTGGCAGCTGCCCTACCATAAATCCTTAAATGCTCTGCTTCTCCAATATAAATTTAAGATCAAATTCATCATTTTAAAACAAAAGATTAGATCCTTCCTTCACATTTTTAGAAGCTTCACTTACTCTCCCTTAACAGCAACTTTTCATTCACGTAAACCGTTTAATAACTAAGGATTATTAAACAACTCTGCATACAATATCCATCTCATAAATGCTAGGTACCAGGGATTATTTATGTTACAGCAGACACGGAAAAGAAATAAAAAAGACCCAACTCCCATTTGAGGATTATTTACTATTTCAATTCCCTACGCTCCCCCAAATGAGATCTAGAATTGCAAGACTGATCATAATTGGATTAAAAACCATAATTCTTTAATTCATTCATCAAATTAAGGCATTTGGAACAGTTTATTTACAGGGTTGTTTAGACAGTTTCGTGTGGTGTTTTTAAAGATAAACCAAAATGCTTTTCTGAAATAAGTTTCAGATCCCAAATCATTCACATATGAAATCCAAATGTAGATGATTTACAAATGCATGTTTTAAAACAATGTTTGGAACAAAATTGGACTTTTATTTTATTAACTATCTAAAAATCTAAGTTCAGGATATAGTTTATTTGAAACAGCCAAGCACTTTTGTACCTTTAAAATAAATCTACATTTCTCAGGGAAAAAAAATTGTCATGAGAGTGTAAGGGAATGCATTTGACTTCAGGCCTAGACAAGTAAGTTTCCGGGTTTCTCTCAAAACTAACTGCACCATCCCCTACCACTAGAGTTGATCAAATATTGGGTGAGCTATCTAGGTTATGCCAATCAGTCACCTCCAATAATCATACCTTCCAAAACTCTGAATAGTATTCAGTATTAGAATGCTCAGATATATGAAATCCATTATATATTAGGAAACTGTGAACTACAACTTTTGTCCTATAAATTCCACTTTTTATGTGCTCTAAATATACTTTTCAAAGTCATGATATGTTATCAACTGAGTAAAAGAAGAGCTTTCTCTAGGAGATGTTCTTCTAAGCATTACACTGTATTTCTCATTTGCTATAAATGAGAAAAAAAACTGTTACAAGTAACCAAATACATTTCTTTAACTACAGAAAAAAGTATTTGAAAACTTAAGACTTCTTATTACTCATGCCTTACCCTTAACAAGGATCAAAAAAAGACCATCATACCTGGGTAGTAACTTCATTATTTAAAAAAAAAAATAATATATATATATATATATATATATATATATATAGAGAGAGAGAGAGAGAGAGAGAGAGAGAGAGAGAGAGTTTTATTCTACAAAACCACATGTCAGTCTAAACAGGATGTGTTTACATGTGCAGAACCAAGCTAATTTACAATAACCACTGGACCTCCAGTGTCTGGTTATTTACCAAATAAGTTTGGCAGTTTTGACTCTTGTATACAATGTGCCATTCAACCAGAACTATTTAAGCTCAACAACAGAACTAAAATAGAGTTTCTGTATTCAGAATTGAAACTTTTTTCCCCCCTGTATTAAGAGTTTATGCTTTCAAGCCTGGATAAGATTGGATCAATACGATCCATTCAAAAGGGCTACAAAAAGAAAAATTTAAAAACACACAAGCAAACAAAAGATCAACAGAGTTGATTCTTCATATACAAGGTTGTTAGAAGACCACTAGAGGGGGGGATTCCAAGTGAGCATGCTACCATATAATTAACACAAATAACTAAATAATTATGCACATCCCTTCCCACCCCCACAATTAAATGTTTTTAAACAACTCATGTGATGAAAGATCTACCTTTTAGGCAAACAAAAGCAATCCCTACTAGTTTAAGTATTTAAGGTTGTATTGCATCAGTTTTAAGTGATGCTTATTTTTATCTCTTATACTTCTAAGGAATAAGCAGTTGGTGGCATAATTTGGAAAAGAACTTTGCACAATGCCTAAGAGACCTTCCAGTGCAAGTGCTTGTGATTTAAAATCATTGTGGCTGAATTTATAGAGGCTTTGGCCTCGGAGCTATACTTAAATCAGGAAGAAGCGCCCCTAGAAACTTTGTTCCATGTATCTGCATTTGAAACCAGATTCCTTTCCTATCTGAACAGCAATTCTCACACAGCTGAAGTCCTTTAAAATTAGACAGATCAAAATGTAGCAGTTCTGAAAAGACTATGAAATCTTCCTCCTTTTAAATGCCATAAAAGTCAAACTTGAAACCCATTTCTGTATACTTTAAAACCATCTGGCCCCTAACCTAATCACTCTTGGCAATCAAGCTTTACTCCTGTAGTCCTGATCAAAAACTGTCCCCTGATTGAAACGCCCAAAGCCTTACATATCTCCCAGGAACCTGCTCCACTTGCCCTGGTGTGTGTGTGTGTGTGTGTGTGTGTGTGTGTGTGTGTGTGTGTGTGTGTGTGTGTGTGTGTGTGCGCGCGCTTCAAGAAGACTTGGAGCCATTATTTACGTACAGCAAGGAAACAAATCACTCTGTGTAGTCTCTTTGCAGATTCCCACACTTATTACCCAAAATCCCACAGATTTCCCTTGGTTTTGCACTAGACTGAAGAATTATGCTGAGCCTAAAAGCCTTCCCTGGGGAAATTGCTTCATGCCTTTCCTGACAGACTTCTCTGGACTTCTGGCTATTGGGAGGATCTCAACTGTTCAGGACAGACCTCTAAACTTTTTCCAGGAAGCACAGTTGGCTTCCACCTGGAGTGCCTGGGTCTGCTGGCCCTGAGGTTATGGCTCTGGATATGCAGAAAATTCCTCATTTTTGACCTGCTTTTGCTGATAAGAGATGGAAGTGAATTTACACTAGTCACACTCTGAATTTATTCAGAGACTAAAATCTTCAGATATTCACCAGGGTCAAACTATTTATTAATACATTCATTTCGCAAAGTGTAAAGAAAATGACTCTTAAAATATGTAAACAGTGCTTCATGCGCGTCTGACGCCAACAGATCAATACTCAACAAGCTACTGCTTTCAAACGCAAACACTTCCAAATTCAATTCTGATTTCAACGCATGTAATTTCTTTTCCTTGTTTCTTATTCCTGCAGCCCCAAAGTACAGGCAAGATTTCCTGAACACGCGCTGAAAGTCACGCACCACGTGAGTGGCCTATACTTTGCACACTGAGGAGGGGGGAGAAGTAGTTGCTATCAAAATTAAAGCTTCCGGTTTCTGAAATTCCAAAAATCCAGGAGGATGAAAGTTCTTTCCTAAATTTCAGGCGAGAAGGACGGACGAATGGAGAGAGTGGAATGGCAGAAAGCGAAACAAAAAGACTAAAGGGATGTGGGGGAGGCGGTGCGGGCTTTGGTGGGCTCACGGCTGCGTTTATATTCTACGAAGAATAAGGAGCTTTGTCCAACTTTTGGGGTCCGCCCGTTGCGCTCGCCTCCGAAATGCCCAGACGAGCCCCGGGTTCGCCCCGCGCTCCTGCCCTCCACTCGCATCACCACCTCCGCCGCCACCACTTACAAAACAATACCGCCAACAGCAAGCCGCCTTCCTTCCCCACGGAAAGATAAAGTTACCCCAGTTCCTGGTCTTGCGCCAAGCCCACACTACAGGGTCCCCCAGGACCGCTGCCCCCCGGAGATGTCAGGGAGGCTTGCAGTCTCTCCGGCGTGCCCCCGGCCGGGTCCCCCTCCCTGCGCACTTGGGGAACTCCAGTGGCGGACCCCCTCCCTCAGCGGCTCTCCCTCCCCCGCTGGCTCCCCAGCTGGAGCCGGGCGCGGGGCTGAGCGGCGGCGGGGAGCTCTGCGCCTTGGACGGCTGCCACCACGACATAGGGACGAACAACAAAGTTAAAACGTGCGCAGCACGCACCTTACCCGGACTCCT